>JAKJJM010055216.1:0-14300 GCA_021901965.1 Pipa carvalhoi | reverse complement strand
TTGAATATAGGTTGAAAATGATTTGCAAGTCATTGTATTCTGTTTTTATTTACGATTTACACAACGTGCCAACTTTTCTGATTTTGGGTTTGTATGTAAGAACAACACTTTTAAAGTACAATAAGTCTCTGAATTCCTTTTAATAATGTTGTTATGCTTCTGCTAACCAATGATGAATAAAGTACTTCTCTGCCCTCCCTCCTCCCATTCCTCCCCTGCCTACTTGCTTGCTTGCCTGCCCTCCCTCCTGCCATTCCTCCCCTGCCTGCCCCCTTCTGACCTTCCTCCAGCGTTCTAGCGATGCACCTACTCTCAGCACTTCTCCGCACTGAGGTAAGTTGAGCGCAACGGTGCTCCTCGGCGCCTTCGGGTCTTAGCAGCTGCCGAAATCCACAGCGAATAGAGCCGACAAGACCCGAAAGCGGTGAGGAGAACCGTTTCTCTCAACTTATCTCAGTGTAGAGAAGCGCTGAGAGGAGGCGCATCGCTGGAACGTTGGAGGAAGGTAAGTACAATTTGTCTGCGAGCCAGATGCAGCTTCAAAAGCTTTGCTTTATAAGTAAATTAAATTAATATTAATACATTAATATTAATATATATATCATCAGAATTTTTTTTCCTTTACCTATGTCTCTTCATTTTACTTCCTGTAGATTATTTCCCACTGTTTTGTTTTAATTAAGGTTTAATTTGATATACACAGGTGAACGTCCTTATAAATGTCCACACTGCTCTTATGCTGGAACTCAATCTGGTTCCCTGAAATATCACCTGCAGCGGCATCATCGGGATTCCAAACTCTCATCTGGTGCTCCCTTGCGGACAAAAAGCATTCAACCTGTTAGTTCACAGCAGGAAAGACTACTGCCTGCCATGTCTGCTGCCTGGGGTAGTTCCTGTACTGATCTCTCTCCTACCAGTGAAGATGGAGTTTCCATGCCTTTCCGTCTACACATGCCTGAAGGACAGGGTCCCAGTGCATATCCCCGAATAACTGGGAGAGGCGGACAGAGGAGGAGAAGTCCTTCACATCCACCAGCTAATGGAAGAGCAGATCATGAGCCTCTGGATTTGTCCCAAGGAAATCCTTTCCATCGCTGTATGTACTGTCCTTTTGTCACTTCAGTGGGAGAATTGATGAGTCTCCATCTCCAAGTACATCATGGCAGAAGATCTCGTAGAAAGGGAGGTTACATCAGAGGGAGGCCCAGGCCAGTCATATCACCCCAATCTCAAGGTCCCAATCTGAGAGACAGCCCAGAACCAGATGAAAGCACTGAGTGATATCAGACTTCAGGGCAGCTGGGTTAAGGAATGCCCCATGACTGCCCACATTTCATCTCCCACATGAAAAGATATAGCCAGACAGAAGAGAAAGTTAGAAATGTGGTGAGTGTGTGAGCTAACTAGCAATGGTTAACAAAAAGGAAAGGCAAAAAGAGTGGGTCAGACTAGAACACAGAGAGTTTCAGAAATAAAGGCAAGGTGAAACAGCAGGTAGTAGTATAAAGGTTTAAGGAAAGAAAGAAAGGTAGAAAGGAAGGAAGGGGAGGTAATAAACATGGCACACAATGAGGCCTAGATATAGGACGCAGTGGGAAAACTCTCCAGTCAGGAGTAACATTCCAATCTCAAAGTTGCTGAGTCCTGTAGTAATAACAGCTGAGCATTCTCTTTAATTGCTAAACTAGTTAGTTTTGTTTGTAATCAAAGCTGAAGAAAGATGTATAATATACTAATTTGTGGCTGTTGCTAGTACTACAAACTCACAGCATACAGCAGGACTTATTATTAGAAGGTGTAATGTAACAAACGCTATATTATAGATCCATACATTGGGCATCCGTGTATATTATAGTGTTTCCTTGATAGAACTATAGTAAAGACTTTTCTGCTTTTATGAGTCTATATTGTAGGATCTGGAATGGTAAAGACTGCCAGTTTAAAAAAAAAACTATCTGGAAAAATGGGAGTTACAAATACAGAAAGAAATTTTAATAAACTGATATAAAAAGTATATAGTTTTAAAGTGGGGTCTCTCATTTACTCCACCCTCATATTTATGGAAAAGTTTACCGTGTACAAAGGACATTCCTTCATGGCATTTGCACATTTCTCTGTATATAAGATTTGGAGATTCAAAATACTTTGATAAAGGAAAACCCAGTGTAAACAGATAAGTGATAATGATTATGATGATATATACAGCAAATATAAACAAGGTCTCTGGAGGGCCTGCAGTAAACGATCTTGCTAATAGTTTTAGGCTTCAAGACTGACATGCACTGCATTCTTAGCATGGGTATCTACAAGACTTTTCATTTCCATAAACCTAAACTTGTTGAATAACAACCCCTGAAGGAACAAATTTCAGGAAGGTAAATAGAAATCAGTTTTCTAAATGTTTATTATATTATCGCTAACACTAAACTTGGTTTTGCCTTCCAGTTCAAGTTTATATCTATTGGATAAAAGACACAATTTGTGAAATTCCAAACAGTTCATACCTTAGGTCTTCCAGAAAATGCAGCTGGCCTGCTTGTCTGGTGAATCTTCTGGATTGGTCAATGACAGTTTGGCAGCCCAAACCATTCAAATTTCTATTTAAAGGAGTGTAGGGTTTGAACTAGAGGGTTAAAGTTGTACCACATTGGTCCCAACAAAACAGACTCCTAACTGGTGTTTAGTGTCCAGTACGCACTTTATTTTTCTCACATACGGCCCTTCCTGTCAGTGCAGACTATAGGGGTTAACTCCTCTGCCTGGATAGGCGGGAGAAAAGGTAAAAGACTTGGCTTATAACAAATTTCTATTATAAAAAAAGGCAAAGTAGATTTTGTATTACTGGAGAGATCTTCCACTGCTTGATAAATCTAGGCCAGAGTGGGCACGGCGATGTTAGGTCACTACTGATTGACAGGGAATATTCTGCTACATATCTGCTGAGATGTTATAGAAAATACTGCTAGTAGTAGAATGAATGCGACAACTAGAGATAGGATTAAAGAGACAGCTAGTGCTAAGATAGTTAGCGACACTTATTTCTTTTTGACCGAGGGACCTTCCCTCTGGTTTATGGTTGTTGCTGAGATTTTATTTTTGATAATTTGGACCATTCTTCAGAACCATTTGCAAATAGAAAAAGCCCTTAAATGTCATACTTTCATGTTCATTTCCCCACATTATTAGGTGTCAGCTGAGAAAAAGTACATTTTCACATTTAGAGATTTCTATATTTTTTTTTATTCTTTTCTTGTAGAAAAAAAATGAATTAAAAAAATAAAAAGTTTGTTTGAAAGTAACATATGGAAGGGACTGCGTCGGTGTTGTCATTTATCATTCTTATAGCATTCACACTGTGGCGGTTACAGGTGCCATACATTATAATGTAAATAACTGATGCATAGTTAGCACTTTGAAGCATAAAGCTATATGATATGTATATTGTGGGCAATTACTCAAATGGCTGGGGCCACTTTAAACCAGTACCCTCTTACATGTATCCCCTTTTATTTCACAAACATAGGTGTAAGTCAGCAGGTTCTTAAAAAAACAAAAACACTGTATGTAGCAATTATTAAACACGAAAATTATATACAATCTGGTACTGACAAGACCCATTGGAAATAAACTTCTCCTCCTCAGGGATTATCACTAAAACAAGAAACAGTGCTGGTTCTCATGCAACATTCACTTGTCCCCTCTTGTCTTTTAGCAGGAACCACGGCATGGGAAGCTCCACTCTGAAAACTCAAAGTCCCCTTATATGAGGGTATGATGTTCACCTACCTTTCTGGGTGCTGCCCATTCACTGTCTCCTGAAAGGCTTCTGAACCACTAACTAGCATGCACTACTGTGCCTAATAAGTTACCCCTGCTTCTATCTCTAAGCTATGGCGAGACTATTTACAGGAACTTCATCTCCAATAGCTACACCATTTGCTCTGGTCCTGGACACATCTCCAGGTCTCCTTCCTTTAGGAACTCTTTGTGGTAGATCTCTCCAATAAGCTGGCTGATTGGAGAAAAATAATTTTCCTTAGGTATGCCCCTTATATAACCTAGGTCACATGGTAATTCCATGTACTGAAATTTCTAGAACTCTGCCTATTCCAGTTACTGTCCCTAGAGGGCAGCAAAATCTTATGAAACAATTGTAACTGTTAGAAATCCCAAATAAGCAACACAATCATATCAATATACTATTTTATATATATTGACAGATAATGCATTGCATATGATTGCATTTGCTCTAACATAATGACCAAACCACTAAGAGGCAGTTTTTTTTAAATGAAAGAAGAGACTATTTTTCACGCATCAAAATATTCTAGAACTACGTATCAGTTAATTTCAGTAGTTTTGCTGAGAATTGTCTGTTTACACTTGATAACTGCCTATAATTGTCCATGTATTTGTTTTCACACTGGGCTCAGCAGCTTATTTCTGCCCACAACAACAGTTTTTACCTTGTCTATCCTCAAAGAATCAAATCCAATCCATGCCTCTGAATTTTCATCTGGTCTGTGCAGCAATAAGTGGATATAAAAGATATTTAAAATTCGACATGGAAAGAGTGCAATTGCACTGCCATAGGGAATGGGAAATGAGAAATATGATATATGTCACGGGATATAGAAAAAAACAGGTGTTACTCAAAATGGAATAGCACATACGTATACAAAGAGAGAAAGAGAAAGTTTAATGTAACATAAGGATATCATAAATCACAATGAAGCTCCATGACTATATTACAGGTCATGGAACTTCAGTATTAAGTACTAAAAAGTGTACATTGCTTTATACTACACAAATGACACAATAATTCTCTGTTGGGTAACTTTGCTGTTTTGCAGCATATGCATTAGAATCCCTTTTGAAGGAACAGTCCAGCCCGACTAATAAAAAGTAATGTGTGTTGCAAATGCATAATAAAAATTTTTACTAATATATTATAGTCTTATATGTGAGCAAAACAATTAATTGTGCCTCCTGGGTAGCAGTACACAGTGCTTCTGTGTATTTCTTCCTAGTCGGATGGATGCAGAATTCTTTTGCCACTGACATAACGGTGTCTCAGGAAGGTCAAAATTAATAGTAATGTCAACAAATTACAATAGTTATAGCTAATGGTGTATGCTGTCAGTAGCAATAGCACACTGATACTGGGCATAAATATGCACAGCAAGAACAGACAGACACTGACATTGATACAAAGTGTACTAAGAAATTGATAATTACCTAAAATATACCCTATATTGACTTTGAATAAATACTCTATTAAATGCAAACACATTGTAAACACTTAAAGGCCAAGGGCGAAATTTATAAAGCTTTTTTTCTGATGTAAAAAAACGGGCTCCTGATCGAAAAATATTGATCGATACTTTTGGAACGATTTTTCCCAATCGAAACATTTCGATTGATATGTTTCGATCAGAAAAAATCGATTTAAAAGCATCGA
The DNA here is from genome assembly GCA_021901965.1 of Pipa carvalhoi. Classification (NCBI taxonomy): domain Eukaryota; kingdom Metazoa; phylum Chordata; class Amphibia; order Anura; family Pipidae; genus Pipa; species Pipa carvalhoi. The sequence continues at coordinate 8,836 of JAKJJM010055216.1, read as the reverse complement.
TTGATATTTTTCGATCAGGCGCCCATTTTTTTATATAAAAAACTCGAGAAAGTCGAAATCAACCTTCTCGAGCTTTATAAATTTCGCCCCAAATCTTTGTGATGTATTATCTAAACTAGTTGGCCAGGCCTGTATTAAATGAGTCAGTCTGTTCTGGTGGTGAATCTGAATTTAAAGATGGATTACCTCACTTATTCCAAATTTGCTGCTGTTTATACTGGTATGTTATACTTATATTAAACATGGTAATTGGTAACTAAATTACAGACATATGGGGGGTGTTGAATGTGGGAGCTTCAGTGGCCAGCTGTAGGGGTCTGACCTTATTTGCACCCTATACACGAAGCTATCCCAAATACATTCAACCTTAAGGTCTGTCTAATTGTAGATTTCCTTAAGAAATACAGGCATTGGCAGTCTGAAATTAAAGCACAATCCCTTTACCCATAGAATGTGCTTCTCTCACTTTAAGATAATGCATTTTTTCCCTGGCAAACTAACTGAAACCTGGAACAGCTAACAGGCTATACAGACTCCTTATAGATAACAGGTAATTAGGCATGCTCTCAGAAGTGACAGAAAAAATGCATACCCCTCCCAAGTTTCCCATGATTCTGAGTCCCTGTCCCCCCCATGTACCGATCCCCCTGACTTTCGCATCTCTCTACCTGATGGCTGGCCCCTGGGACGAATGTCACCGGTGCACAGCCATTCAGGAATGAGTAGGAAATGTGCCTGTGATATTACTGCTGGGTGGGGATGGGGTTCGCTCCTCCCCCAGGCAACTTGAGAGGTATAGAAAAGCCCTATAACCTATACACACAATAACAGTAATATCACACATTATGCATAAGGAAAACTTAGTCAACTCATGGCAGGTTTCTAGACATTTTAGGTGCCAACTATTGCAGCTTTATCGCTGATGCCTGCGGTCCTGGACTTGAAGGAACATGCACCAAGAGTAATACCCCATATTAATTGCGTCTTACCAATACATCCCTATGTACCAGTGGGGAACAACAAGACAGTACCATTTACTCCCTAGTACTGATGTCACTGGCATACTGCCGCCTCATTCGTGATTGGTTTGTGCACTGTCATGTTATTAATAACTTCAAAAGCACAGCACCTACTGTTTCTTGAATGGTCAGTGTACCGGTGATGTTCTTGTGGTTTAATGGGGATGGCGGTCGGACTGGGCCACCAGAACCAGGGGACGGGTACCTGGCACTGCGAAACAGGTCCCAAAAAAACAGGACTGTCCTGCAAGATCCAGGACAGTTGGGAAGTATGCTTACCTTTTCTGCCTATAGGACATACTCTCTAACAAACCCCCAAAAACTAATTCCTCATTCAAGGGTACTCCTACTCTCCAAGGCCCTGAAAAAGTCTACAACACCCCCCTCCTTCCACACACAATACACAGCCTTATATACTTTGTGGATGACATGGTTCAGTGGGGACTTGCAGGGTTTTCTCATACCTGATCAAAAATGAAACTTTGCTATAAGTACTATCATATTTTCCATGAAATCATACCTCTAGGAGGGAACTATAGGAAGCTCTGCACAGCCAACTGGAAACTAGATGTCCAAAAGTGGAAAGATACAGACTGAACACTTATGCAGAATACAAAAATGGTGAAAAAAAAATCTACCTTATTTAAGGATTTGCCCTTTACTGGGAACAGACATAGTTTTCCTGCAGCTGTTTACCTGAAAATGCAAAATGTGCTATAAAAAAGCATAGAAACAAGTTTAAATGTAGCAATATGACAAATGGTTTAAGAAAATGAATTGATCTAAAACTATAGTATAAAATGTGCAGTAGAACAAAATATCCACATGATGTCGCCACAAACTGTACAATAAAACATTCACTGAGGCATTCTACCATTAAAACTGGGTTCACTCTGGTGAATTTTCCTCTGCGATTTAAAAAAAAAACGCAAGGCAAAAAAATGCTAATTTTAAAAATTCACCAGTGTGAACTTGGCCTTAAGGAAGGCTGGTGTTTAAAGATGTTTTAGATTGTTCTAGATAAGAGATGTTTGGTTTATTTTGTGTTTTCTCCTATGGAAACCACTGCATAATACAATGCGTATTAGTTAAATAACTGATATGCTTTCATATGTACTGTACATATAATTTTCATTTTCATAAATTCTACAAGACATCTAAAGACTATATTATTTTATTCTAAATATACATTGCCCTTTGTTGGGCTTTCTGGGTCATGACATGGATGTGTATTATGCAAATTGCATTGACAATAATACCACTGGGCGAGTGTTTGTTTAATGCAACAACAAAAAAAAACATGTTTGCAAAGAGAAAAACAAACAAAGCGATAAAGGTCTGGAATTCTTCTTCAAAGAGAACATTTGGAATAATGGCCAGGTCAATTCATAGGGGACATCTCTGGATGTCGAAAGGTAAATCACAAGAAAGCATCAGCAGCACAACTAAAATTATGATGACATCTAGAGATAAATGTATATACCTAACCCCATACCTACTGTATATGAGTATAGATAACCCAGACTCCTTTCTTGGGGGCCTGACAATGTTGATTTGTGCAATAATATGAAAACAGTAATCACCTCCAAACTGATTTGTGTTATTTATTAACTTCAGTCAGCCTTGTACAAAAGTGATGACCTAGGATTGGCCTAAGTGGATGAAATACAGTAATCCTACCATTTTTTTTTTAGCTGAAACAAATATTTATTTAAATCATACATCTTGCTTCCAGGTCAGGAGACTGCAGTCTACTGTGTCAAGAAACAGAAGGAAGCAAGAAATACAAGGGAAATTGCTCACCCCAGCCTACAAAAACAGCATATGCAGAATTATATACAGTATATTGTGTATCATTAGAGCACACAGCTGTGAATGTACCCATTATACAAACTATTCATTAAGATTAATAATGACCAGGGCCGTTCCTAGGCTAAATTTCACTCCGGGCGAGAGCTTAAAACTTGCGCCCCTCGTCTCGCCCGGAGTGAAAATTTGTGAGAGGGGGGGGGTGCTGGCGATCGGAGGTGAGAGTGCCCCTGCCTTTTGGCGCCCCGTGTGGTTGCTTGCTCCGTCTGCCCCTAGGAACGGCCCTGATAATGACCATTTCTGGATGATGTTTATGAACAGAAGCTCACAAAATGGCACCCATTGTTGTCAAATTTCATAGAGTACATTAAATGTTGAATTACAATACCTTTTAAAAGCATGCCTGCATGACTGGTAAGCTGAATGGAGTAGGCTGTTAATTTTCTGGATGCACCAAGCCACATTAAAGAGATTTGAGTATGAAAATAGTTGGAAGATGGCGAGTAGAACACCACATACCCAGAGAGCAAAGTTGAGCTATGAGGCTGAGAAGGATGTATTTTTATTTAAAAGAACCCATAGTGTCCAGTAACATCTTCATAAGGTAGCATGGCCAAGTAATGGTCTTTCAACCTGATAATAAACTGTCACTGTATATAGTGTCAGATACATAACCCATAATTTGCTTTGGCAAGGTCTATCTAGGGTAATACACTGTGAATATATTTACTTACAATGCAAGTGCAACTGCCTCAGCAAGTGTCAGACTGGCACAGGGAAAATTGGTGAACCCAGGCATCAGTGGGCCCTCCTGGAGTTTCAAACTGCAACATCATGACATATTCCTGAGGGTAGTGTAAAGAACAAATAAAATTACAAGAAAAAAAATAATTTGTTTTGTGGGCCTCTGATCTCGTTACCTGGTGGAACCCAGCACTCCAGTCCTACACTGGGCTCAGTTACTTTCACTGGCTGCTGTGGTTGGAATCCAGTTGCTAACGTATCTGATCTCACTTTCACAAATCTCAGGGGAAAATGTTACTGATATGTAGTGACCCAGAGTGGGCACTACTATAGTAATTTTGTAATCTGATAAATTTGATTAATGATATATTTCTATGTGGATATAGTGACCCCTACTTGGCGTATTTAGTATTTTACCTGGGATAATATTGTTTTTGATATGTCATAACCTGGGAGGTGGAAACTGATCTGAGGTTATAAATATTCTAGAACAGGAAGTAACAGTTGTTGTTTTGGAGAGAGAGAGAGACATCATGTAGAGACCTAAGAGCTGCACCTTTTAGGGGTGCTAGGCCACATGGCCATGGACTCATGGGGTGAAATTTATAAGAGTCGAGAAGGCTGATTTCGGCCTTTTCGACTTTCATCGACAGTACAAAACCAGGCACCAATCGAAAAGTATCTGTCAGGATTGGTGAGAGTGGAGATGAGATGCAGCATAACCCACAGGGACTTGACGCAGGCTATATCCAGGGCACGGAATCTAAGGTACTCTCTGGTGTTCGCCAGAGACCCCCGCAAGGGGATATGGACTTTGCTGCAGAGAGTACCCAGGTTGCGACCCCTGGGTTAGCCGTCCGCTGGTGGGTAAGGAAGGGAAACTGGCTGAACTGGGAACAAACTTTATTAGAACTGGCGGGATAAAGGTACTCGTGGCTTTAAGACAGATTTCGGATACTGAGGCTTTAAGCAGGCAGGTATTGCGACAGGCAGGCTGGCAGATACTGTGACAGACAGGCAGGCAGGTACTGTGACAGACAGGCAGGCAGGTACTGTGACAGACAGGCAGGCAGGTACTGTGACAAACAGGCAGGCAGGTACTGTGACAGACAGGCAGGCAGGTACTGTGACAAACAGGCAGGCAGGCAGGTACTGTGACAGACAGGCAGGCAGGTACTGTGACAGACAGGCAGGCACGTACTGTGACAGACAGGCAGGCAGGCAGGTACTGTGACAGACAGGCAGGCTGGTACTGTGACAAACAGGCAGGCAGGTACTGTGACAGACAGGCAGGCATAAACGGTAACAGAACAGCACAAAGAGCCCAATCTCAATGAGCTAAGTCTATAATAGGGCACCAACAGGAAGCAGGTTCTGCCTTATATAGGCTAAGTAAGGGGTGTGCTCCTGCTCCTAAGCTTGTCAGGCGTGCGCCCCGTAGCGTGACCGCGCGTGCGCGTGACGTAAGCATGTCACGGTCACGTGATAACCCAGAAGATGCGGCGGGCACGCATACACGAGGGGAACGCTGCGGGAATGGACGCGGGTAAATAGCTCTCCTTACAGTATCGATTGAAACTTTTTGATCAGGTTTTTCCGATCTATGCTTTTCGATCCATTACCGCTGTGAAACTGTCATAAGCCTTATGGCACTTTCCCAGCGGTAACGGATCGAAAAATATCGATTGAAAAGTTTTGATCGGTACGCGGTTTCGTACCATCGATAAAAGTCAAAACGGCCGGAATTTCGCCTAAAGTCAGGATTTCGTATTGAAGTTTGCTAAAGAATAAGATTTATCAACCCTTTTATGGAAACTGTCATTTACCTAAGATGTCATGTACTATTTATATTTTCCTAGTCTGGAGTAAAAGTTGGAACGTTTCTTTCAATACCATGGCTTGTCTGTGTTTTATTCCCAACTGAGACAGCATCACTCACAGCATTCAAGGTACCCCAGTTAAGTACATCCAAATTACTTTCATCATTTTATTTAGTTTAATATTGCAGTTGACCCCCATGTTTGCTGGAGCCATCAGGGAAAAAGCCCATTCCAGAAGTACTGATCCAGGAGCAGTGTTTATCCAACAATGGACAGTAATTTAACCTTAAAGATAACCTTACCAACATCCTGATTCCTGTCTGCTACTTTATTTCATGCTAAGCATATGGCTGCTCTAAAGCTCTAACTCTACCAATCTTAAGTGCTCTTGCACCTTCAACATAAGATCCAAAAGCTGAAGATCCAGGCCAAATAAAGCTTTAAGCAGCTGGTAGGACCCATATATTGGAGGCCTAGATTTTATAGCAAAGGAATATAGGGAAATGCACCTATGTAGCCACACAATAAATATATGTGATCCCACCCTTTACCTTATTTTTTATTTTCCTATTTAAATAAGTAAAGTAACAGTTATCCTTGGATGTCATATCATTAAAGACACCTGCTTTAATTATTAGAACTTATTTATAGTGCTACAAAATTTCCCACAGTGCGGTCCAAATAACATGAGAAAACAATGCATAAAATAGAAACAACACCAGTGGCCAAGGGTCTTACATGAGAGAGCTTACAATCTACAGGAAGCATGGAAGCAAGATAAGAAATTGCCATAATACATCAAAATAAATGAATAAAGCTAAGGTATTGCTTACTGAAATATTTATGCCTCTAAGCTGTGCAGTTATAAAAACCAAACTTTTTTTTCTCTTTACCTTAACAAATCCCTGTGCCAAGCTCGGACTATGACTGGAACATAATAGGGAGAAATAAGCAGCTGCCCCTAACCCTGTCATTAGGAGGACCACAACATGGAAGGGGGTAACTTAAACATAAGCAATAGTCCAGGCTGGCCCTTCTGTCTAAGTTCACATGATTCTACCAGTAAAGGTGAGGCATAAGAAGCAAAAAGCTATGGTTTAAAATACCCAATGGTGCTTGGACTATTTTTAAATATCAGGAGTTATTATGAAGTAATGACGAATAACCTCAACAAACAAGACAAGTTAGAATAAATCTAGCAAAATACAAGTATCTTTCTTTCTTTTCATTTTGCTCTTCCTTAGACCACTGTTGCACATAATGCCCATAGCATAAGTGATATGTGCCTTCCAAACATTTCAATATTGTCTCTGTCCTTGTGTAAGGCACATCCATTTAATTCCCTAGTTTCTTTTATCTTTTCCTTCCTCATTCCCAGTCCTTTATATGTTTTTACCTAAAAATTGTAGGAACTAAAATTTTTTAATGTTTTAAATGTCTGCTAGGCTCTGCACTGTGTTGGGACAAGAGATTACTGTCTCTCCTATTATCCAGATCTAGACCCCCTGAAGTTGTTGAAGTTGTTTAGCTGCTACCCTTTCTCTCTTCCGGATCTGCAATTAATATTTCAGACTAAGCTCCTTTTTTCAGAAAGTTTCATTGTCTTGATAAAGTAAAAATGCGCCATTCATGATTCCTTCATCATATCTATCAGGCAGTGTCCTCAAAATACACAAATATCCATATTTTTAATTGGCCATAATAATTACTTTCTCTAAAATATAGCAAAACTAAATTATGTCCATCTCGCAGTATACAGCTTGCACTGTCCCCAAATTCCTTCACAACTGGACTACTGCAACACCATATTCAGTGACCATGCCACACCTTTCAAAAACAACCTTCCTGGCTCCTTATAAAACAACCAATTTTTATAAAATGTTCATTCTTACATTCAAATCTGTCCATTCACCAGCCATAATTTCCACTGCACCCTTCGTATGTCTGGAACTCTCCCCATATTTAAAACTAGAATAAAAGGTAATCTTAGGACACTGTACGATAACTCACAAACCTTAACGTTGTCAGTCACTGCTTCGATCTACACTTTTAAATTTGTAGAAGTTTCTATGGGTCTGCCATGTCCCGCTTCTGTGTGTGTGTGTGTGTGTCTGTATTTTCTATAAATAAAATACACACACAGTATCCTCTGTTTTGCCTGTTCCCTGCTGTTGTAAAATGCTGTACACTGGAATATGATATTTTGTATATAATAATAATTATAATAGCTTTAGTAGGCAGTTGCATATATTTATAAAGATGGAGTTGACAAGTTACTGTCAAGTGTAATTTTTACCGATACCTCCTGATTACAGGCCACTTTTGTTAATTCATTCATATACTGGTGTATAATGAGAGATTTAAATAGAAGAAAACTGAGCTCTATACAACAAACAGAACTATTCAGCTGAATTTGGTTATTCTTTCACAGAGCCCAGAATAGCTACATTTATTGCAGGCCTTGCAGGCTTGCTAATGAAGCATTTGTGTTATAGAGTTGTTATAATTCAGTCAATTCTCAATTTTTATTGCCTTGTTTTCAGACACTATATTAGTCTCTCGGCACACGTTCCCTTCTATTGAAGATTGTTGATGTTCTGTAGAGCCTCATTGTAGAGCACTGGCCAAGCCTTGATTTCTCAGCTGGCAGTGAAAATGAAGCTTCTTGTCTATTTAGTGTATCTTTACAAACAAAGATTTGGGGGCTGCGGCTTTGGTGACAAAGCAACTATCGTCCCTGTGTCTCTGAGGCATGTGGTCTGCACTATCACTGATAAGCGTCTACTCTTCTCCCAGCTGAGGTTTTCCTTTTCCTGCCAGAGAATCCATGCAGCTGCCACAGAATAACATTGATTTCCTTCCTGAAGAAGAGTCTGGTTCTGCTGGACTCCTTAGTTCAGGGATGAGAGGGATGATGGGAGCAGACAGTCAGGAGTTGGCACTCACCCAGATCCTAATACACTGACACCGAATTTATGATGAAATAAATACACAGTCAGGATGCATAGAAACACTTATAATCCTTTTAAAAGTCACAACACCAAGGGCAGCAATGTCTGCAGCACAAATGTCCCACTATATATAAAGTAAAGGATTATCCTTTGTGAAACTATCAGAATACATCTGTTTATATTCACAAAGTCCTTGTAGTCAGGCCATTGCTATCTTTCAATTTCATTAAAAATATCAGGTTGTCCATATTGCATGAAACTAGATTCAGATTTGAGGGATCTCCCCAGAGACCATAGCCTACCAATAATGTAAAACTGATTTGGAAAAATATAAGCATATCAGCTATTTTCTAATCTTTTTGCTGGTTTTAATCCCCTGAATTCTATGAACCAAGCATTGCTGGTGAGTCCAGTATGACTGGGTACAATTTGCAATCAGTATCTTCTGATTCCCCTGATTGAGACTCTGACAGTTCTGATAAAAAGCACATGG
>JAKJJM010055179.1:0-12231 GCA_021901965.1 Pipa carvalhoi | reverse complement strand
GTATCGCAGGACTTTGCATTAAAATTGCTATATCTACACTATGGTCGTTTTACTTGTTTTTATATGTACCGTGTGACCGTTTGGAGATCCTGTGAGGTGCCTTTACATGCTGAGTCTTATCCAGTGATTATTAAGGGTTGTCCCCTACGTTTTATGCCACTACCTCTTTTGTATCTGGTAAGCCTTATCACGTCTGGAGTGTGCAATTATCACAATGTGTGTGCACTGAGGTGATTTTCTGGATCCATACACACAGCCACTGTTTGCTCTTTTGTTGGATTTTTGAGACTCTCTCTGTTTACTTTCTCAACAAGTGATTTGGTTAATGCACTATATTAGTGCTTGTTGTGCGCTTGTGTTTCATTTTACTGAATTTTCTTCTTGATTTGTCTCTGGGGCGAGACATTTTTTACACGGAGCAGCACATTTCTTGGATGGATCATATTGCTGGACTATACACTGAGTGACTTTTTATTGTTTGTTTTGTGTTATATTTTGTGTTTTCACTTATTTCATTTATATCCCATGTATATTTTATGTACATCTCATATATATATTCACATTTTTTAGTATATTCATAGCGCTGCTTCATTTTCTGGCATTTTGTCAGATTTTTATGTCTTGTAATCAATACTCTGCAATATTTAAATATTACTAGCTCTTCTTTTCAAAGCAAGAATGTTTATGAAACAAGCAGTATGAGCAAAGTACTGTAAAGGATTATCTAGTATTCATTTTAACCAGGGTTTAGTAAATTAACCCCTTACTGTGTACCTAACACTGGCAAGAAAATGTTCTGTTTTGATGGTGGTATTAAGCATGCTTTATCAATGTCAAAGGTCATTAATCACAGTTAAACGTTTTACTGCCCCCTATCTATTTATATGCCGCTTATTAGTATATTGATTAAAACTTAAAAGCCTAATTGAGTAGGTTTCAGTATAATGTTTTATGGGAAAAGCTTAATCCAATCCTTCCATTTAACTACAATTCTAATATATAAATGGCAAAGTCTTTCATAATTACCAAGTACTACAATCTGCATTTTAATTAACTGTGTATACTAATACCAGTAATCTGGAGATATTGTTTAATATATTTACAAAAATATCAAATACAGTTAAAAGCCAATATATGTGTGTGTGTGAGAGAGAAAAATGACACTACTCTCTAAGCCTACTCTTTCTTGTAGCATACTGACTTCATATTAGAAAGTTTGCTTTTAGAAGTGCAAGAAAGAAATAAGATTTATGCAGTTTACACAAGAACTCTGTCAGGCAAATTTGCCAATATGTACATAGGTCAAATAATAATGCATAGCAACCAATCATCACATAGCATTCACAGGTACAGGTAAACTACAATAATGAACAGCAGCTTCTAATTGGTTGGAATGAAGACCACCAGGCCACGAAATGGGTCACATTGGGAGTAATTCTAACTGGGCCCCTCTGTCCTGCCTTATCTGCCTAATGGTCATTCATGGTGATGTCATAATGTCTCTGTCACATCATGTTATAACATGCGGCGCTGCCCCCCCCCCCCCTTTGCCTCTGTGGATGCTTGTGCATACATACAGATATATGTCTATGTTGGGAAATATGTGTAGTGGTAATGAGGTCATAACGAAAAATGGTGTACTTGGTATGGAAAAATACACAAGCAGTGATTTGTAACTAGGGTATGGCTAACTGAATGTTCAAAATGAATCACATATCTGTTTGAGACCTTTGTCTAATCTCATAACTGCTATATACAAAACTAAATTGTTAAATTAATTAAAAACAGTATTATATTAAAAAAACTTTTCAATTAAAATGTAAACAAGAACAAAGATTTCTGAGCAAAATTCAAATAACTCAAGAACTATAAAAATAAATAAATAAAAATAAAAAACAGTTGCAGACTGTCTTAAAAAATGCTATCTTCAACATACTAAATATGAAGGGGGTCATTCCGGTAGGTCCGAATTTTCCGTCCCGAATTCACTTATAGTGAACTCCCATTATAAAGTCGCGACCGCGACAATTTCCCCATTATAAAATCGCAACCGAGACAATTTTTTTGTCGCAGTCGCGACTTTATAATGGGAGTTCGCTATAAGTGAATTCGGGATGGAAAATTCGGACCTACCGGAATGACCCCCGAAGTCTAAGATGGAAAACCCCTATGCTTTCATGTATATAAACACCAAACGTTACTTTCATAGTTACATAGTAAAAAAGTTTAGGTGGTTATTCATCAAAGTGCTAATTGTCAAGTAAAAACATGAATTTGCGACAATATGCACCTCTCCAAAATCCCTCATTCACCAAAGATCGTTATTTTCTGCAAACTGTATGTGACAGCACTTTGGGAGATATTTACAAAAAGTTTTTTTGACTAGTTAGGACTAGGAGAAACAGCTTTTTTTAAATCAATATTCTGTTTTCACCTATTTACAAAGCTGTTCAAAGACTGGCATAAACCCATTTTATCCTATGGAAGTAGTCCTGTCACACACAGTCGAAAACATTTTCCCCTTGAAAAAGGCTATCTATATTGCTCTGTAATGGAAGGTGACCCTAATAGGAAAACAATGCATCTTACATCTTATTTGTAAGAAATAATGTGGTTATTGTAGGGTAATTAAGAATCTTACCCAGTTTTCCACTTTCTCCCTCCTTTCCAGGAGTTTCTGCTGAAGCATTTCCCCTACACCTCCTGGAACCATAAATCTCTCTATAATGGCTTTGCTTTTCCTGTATTGCTCTTCTGTGACCAAGTGTTTCATGCACCTGAGATACATATCCATAGTCTGCAGAAGAGGTGGGACTGGGAGTTTTGGCAAAACCTAAGATGAACAATGAAAATGCAGATCCATTACACATTTTATTGTTAAAATAGAAACTATAAGGAGTAAATTATTCTCTTGCCCATACTTGAATGTCTAATTCCTTTAAGACATATACTGCCATTTAGATTCAGTTCCTATTAACTTTAAAAATTTTGAAGTCTAACATACTGTATATAGTAAAGAAGAAGAGGCCCAGAAATTCTGCAGGGCAAACATCTATTATGAAAGAAATTTATGGACAGGAAAGTGGGAGTCCAATTTATATATGTATATGGTGGAGTGTAGTAATAGGTTAATTGTCCAATTGTTGGAGAGGGCAAAATATCTGCGCCTATATATTGTCAAGCTCACTTGTATGTACCGCATTTGATAAACGACCATTATGCTCAAAATATGTAATGTGTTGAAATAAAGTAGCTAAGCTATGCGTTTGCTCCCTTTATCAATTTTTGCTTATTTAATATAGGTTACTAGACCTCTTTAAATATTGTGCTTGTAAATTCATTCCCCCTATTATTTTTGTAGCAATTTTTTGAGACTACAAAGGTTCTGTGTCACTTGCAAAGACCTGCCATGCAAACAAAAAGCAGACTGAATGATTGTTAGTGATGATCATTACTCAGTTCAGTAGTTCAAGCTATATTGCATTTTACAGGGACCGGGATAGCAATTTTTCAACATTTCATATTTTCAATAAATACATTAAGTTCTATGAAAGATTACATTGCCTTAAATACAAAAATAGTTTTTTTTTTTTACTGCATCTGTTAAACATTAGTAATTTGTTATAATCTTTACTGCCCCAGTGTATCCTGCTTTGATGTATAATACAAAAGAATTCTTATGAATGATAAGCTAATATAAAATCCATCAAAGAGGTTCATTTTTGCATTTTTGTTGCAATCAGTAAAAAAGATAACTAATGCAAAATGGACAAAGGTGGGTAATCATCAAAGACCCTTAAAGGAAGTCTGACATAGAGCAGTGCCCTGCACTGCTCAGAGCACTAATAGAACTTTTCATTTTAGTGTCCCTTTAAAAATAAATTGTTGTCTCTGAATGTTCTACCTGTTACTTGTCATTTTACCCATTTTACTGTCATTTGATTTTTCACATTTTTTTTTATCTGGTTTTAAAAATATCCTAGAGTAAATAATAGTTTTCACCATGTCTTGAGTGATGAAAAGTATCCAAGCTAAATTTGAGGGTAAAAATTGTTTGTAAAAACAAATAAAACAGTCTTGGGGAAATTAACATTTTTTTGTACAACAACGTCCAAAAGCCTCTCCTTACATTATTAAGTGTGTTTTTTGGAGTGAGAATGCTGTTCCTTAACATTAAAAAAACAAAAACAAATATCCAATGTGCATAATGAGCTGGATTAATTTATATTGCTACCAAAATGTATTTTCTACCTACTTCTAATAGACAAAAAAAATAGAAATAAAAAGGCAGTAATAATGCACATCATAGATGGTACTGTAGCTAAATTCCGCTGGCTTAGTAATTAGAGTCTATAAGAACAAATTGATTAACTGCTATAGCCCTCTCATAAATCAACCAGAACGAGTGAGAATTAATCATAAAGGAAATATTTGGGAAAAATAAAACATAGCTACAAAAAAATCAATGCAATAAAAGACTATGCTATAATCAACCAATTACAATAACAGCCAAAGTGGTATAAGTGAATCCAAACTTCTGTTCAGATAGCTCTCTATAGTTAAACGTATATCTACATGGTATCCTGGGGTAGCAACCTTACTTGGACTCTGGAACCAGAAGGGGTTACCAAGGAAACCATAAGGATTATGGGGAACATATGAATAAGATAAGAATAACTGGTGGAGATTGGAGGTGTGTTTACTTGGGTTGCAAGAAGGGGTATCCAGACTCAAATTTAGCTTTCATATTAAGCTGTCTTTCTTTCAGTCCCTTAATTCTCTAACTATCAATAGGGTTTTGAAAGATAACCCATCACAGGTGTAAACCCCCCCCATGGTCTGTTGCCAAAAAATTACAAAACCTTAAGCTGTGAGGCAGAGATGAAGTCGCCACACTAGATATTGGACTTTTTTGGATCTTTTAATGTGGATTTTATATTTTCTTTAGATTGTATTTTCCTTGCATTCTGAACCTACATACATCTGTTCAATATTTGGATATTTTCTCTTTGATGCTGCCTAGTGTATAAGATCTATGTAACCAAGGTGCTCCCCATAGAACTCCTTGATGACTGAGCCAGTGTTAAAGCTTGATAACTGCTTACCTCAGAAGACCTTGCATGTTGAATAGTGTACCCTAACTATGGCCATGTAATGAATGCAAATCCAAAGAAAACACTAGCTGCTCAACTGTATATTATTAGGGGAAAAACCCCACTTATTGCAGAGTGGTAAAAAAATTACACAACATTTCAGAGGCCACGTCCCCTTCATTAGGTGTGGAGGGGGCTTGGCCATCCAAAACATTGTGTGATTTTTTTACCACTGTAGTTTTCTTTGGATTTGTCTTTGCAATATAGGGCCTAGCTGGGGCCTCACTCTGGCTTGCTCTTGCAAATTTACAACTTTTCTGTAAGGTGTTGTGAGTATTTTTTGTTTATGTAATGAATGTACCCAGTAATTCTAAAGGAAACAAAAGGGGAGCTTCTATCAGGAACAGAACAACTAACAGCCTGAAGATATGGCAAAAATTTTTAAAAATGATATACAGTATTTAGTCATAAAAATGCCTCAAACGTTTCTTTTAACCAATAAAAAAGCCAATCCTGCCAGAAAGTTGTAGTATTTCTTTTCGTTTTATAACAACAGTAGTGTGTACGCTAGAAATCTCTTCAACAACAGCTGTCCTTTATTAGAGGTGCAGATCTTTGGGTGTCTAGCTTACATTATCATGCAAAACCAAAAACAGGATTGCACATCCTGTTTTCAGTAAAGGAACTTTTTTATTCTTCCATAGGGAAATCTGCGCTGCTCAGAATCAAATTCTGTTTTTGTTACAATTTTTGTTTGTGCTTGATTATTATTTAAGACTGCCACCATTGAAAACTAAAATGAAACAAAAATGGGAGAAAAAAGCAAGAATGGATGCCAGAGGAAACTGGTGATGTAATATAGTTAGACCTTCTGAATCCTAGTTGTTTGTGAGGTGATGGGTCTGAGTTGGAACTCTCGACCCCTTAATTATTGACTATTGAAAAAGTGACTTTTTTAGAACTGGAAAAACACTTTCGCCCCAAGATTAGAATACCCTACTCAACATGAAAATATCATGGTATGTTGAGTAAGGTATTTTACTGTTCAGGCACACATATGGCAAATGAATTTTGATCTAACATACCTGTTCTTCCTCATGGTTTTTGGCATCTGTTTCCAGTGATGATTTCTTTAGAACTGGCATTTTGAATACTGGATTGTTTCTAGAAAGAAAACATGTATTAGGAAAGTCTTGTTTCTCACATGGCATATTTTTTTAATATTATGAAACAGACACAAATGTTGTCTTCTAAAATAAAACATTAAGATGTTCAACACAGTATTCAGTTATTTGGTAGGCTTTTACAGAAAAAAATACATTGAAAAAACAAAAGAGATGTTTTTGGTATACGTTTCGTACCATGCCAAAAGCATTGCATGTTTTCTAGTATAGCCTATAAGGCTGCTTTACTAATGAATGGATGAGATTTTGCCAAAGGGAAATATTTAGAATGTATAAGTTGGTTTCCATAAACTGATATTGATGCATGTATATGTCTTGATGATTTATTAGTGTCATGTCCTATATCATTTACAAAAGATTTATGGACCAAGGAATATTTTATGCACTATTTGGTGCTCATTCTCAACTGGGACTAAACTGATATAAAGCTCATTGCTTAGCTAATTTGGATTGAAACACATTATTTGTTCTCTACTTAGTAAAATAATGAGAAAAATTAAAAGGAATTTTCTACTTATGAAGTCTAATGCCTATTTCCACAGCTGCCATAGGGTCCTGCACAAACTGACAAATGGCCTCCTTCTCTCAACTACCCAGTTACAATGTTCAGTGCCCAGTATGGTATTAGTTACAATGACAAAATACCTCAAAGCTTAGTTTAAGGAGTTGACTGTGACCCTAACTGAATTATGTTTTGTGCCACCCTATCTAGTTCCTGTATTTGTAGTAGGGCCAACTGGTATCAAAAAGATGTGGGAGTACCTCACAGTTTGTATCTATTTGATTATATAAACTAGAAAGATAGTTATCTTTATGCTGTGTATGCAGGCAACCTAGTTTACAGTCAAACAATTTATGGAAAATGTAGAAGAGGCTGAAATATTGTTTTTCCTTTTATTTTATGTTAAAATCTTAGGTTAGAAAGAAACTGAAAAAAAAGGAAAGCAGATGGGCTTTGGTGAGAGATTTTGATTGGCAAATGCTTCAGTGAGCTGTTGGCTGACCCATTGATCCTTATACAGGTGTGTTCCAACAGCATGACTGATGTAAGTGATAGCACTTTAAAATTGGGTACGCCGCAATGAATAAATTATAAAAAGAACAAAACCATCACCACTGTGAGTTTGAATACAAATACAGATAAGGGTATAATTACTAAAATTACATAGGTTTTCGCTGCTTGATCAATACTGGCCTTTTCCAACTTTTTTTTACTTATACAAGTATTGGCCTGGTTGAGGGTGGCGAAAACCCATTATTCCCCATCGAGAAGTCCCTGGAGAAAATATCAGAGATATTGATATCAAAGGGCTCCATTGACAGTAATGTAAATTTTAGTAATGTAAATTTTAAAGTAATGTAAATATTGATAATTTTTTTTTACATTTAATAAGTTAGGGGAAAAGAAAAGTGCAGTGGAAACAAAAAAGTGAAAAATGGGCAAAAACGGTGAAAAGGATCAAATGATCTTAGAAAATATCCTCCATAGTGTCATCAGATATGACTTTATTACTACTTTGTGGCTAATTTTTTTATTACATTTAGGGTTATGGATTGCAAGGTGACATACCTGCATTAGTATAGACCTTGTTTTATTAAAATCAATGAAAATGACCAACAAAAGCATTATCCATACAATAATTACATATAATATGTCTCTATACTCCTTGGGACACTGACACTAATTACAATAGGAATGGACCTCAAACAAAGTTATTCTTTACCTTATTGGTTCTTGAGATGTAAATACAGATCTTGCTTGTCAGCACACAACTAGAATGTCTGGGGCTATCTGTAGAGGACCTTTTTAGGTACATTTGCAAAATGCACAGAAGACTGTTGCAGTCAACTAATGTACACTGAGAGTATAGAGTTGTAGATATGTCTCTGTTTCATAGCGGATCATTATTTTCATATTAGGCATATTTTATTTGAATAAAACTGGTGGCGTAGAAATGGAGGGTGGAGCTCATTCCTTGATTGTTTTCAGTGTTGAACTGAAGTGTTGAGGTCCACCAGCAAACAGGATATCAGGGGTCCACTATCCAACAGATTTTCTTTGGGTCTCTTAATTCCACTATTCAGTCCATATGATCTACTGATTTACTTATACCCTTCTTTGCCCCTAAACTGCTTAACAATATGCCATAATTATGTAATTTTGTAACTCCATTAGGACTCACTAAGGCCTGGGCCCACGGGGAGATTTCCCTGTATCCTGGGGCCAGTTAGACACTGATTCTAGTTAATACATGGAATTATATATTATGCATTTAATATTATGCTCTCCATAAAGGTTATAAAACATTAAGGGTAATTTAATCTTTCCTTATCCACTATCAACCATAGAAGGACAATTTCACACCCTGAACCCCTCCCCCGAGGACTTCATCCATGCCTTCTGCTCAGTGGGTTGCCACTTATGACTGAACTGACCACAGGGCTTGAAAGGAGATAAGCATAATAAGAGAGAAATATCAAAAGCTATTTACCACAATTTAAATTATACATAATGCTATAGACTCCTCTGCAGAAACCAGAGAATGCCTTATACCAGAAATACAGATAAAACATATTTTATTTTGAAATTTGGCCCAAACTGTAAGGTTAATTTTTTCAATATACTGTGCAGCATGAGCCATGGGAGACAGATT
This sequence comes from Pipa carvalhoi, assembly GCA_021901965.1. NCBI lineage: Eukaryota > Metazoa > Chordata > Amphibia > Anura > Pipidae > Pipa > Pipa carvalhoi. Next base: position 3,300 of record JAKJJM010055179.1, on the reverse strand, counting down.
CTCTACTCCATCTGTACAAATATTTCTTAAAGGAGTACTAAAGGCTTGTTGCTTCTAAGGCTGATGCTTAATGGGGGAGTGGGAAATACTTACCTACAGGTCTCTTATGCTCCAACGCTGCCTCCTGCTCTTACTAGTTTGCCAATTTTTCTTCCCTTCTGAAGCGCTGCAATCCTCATCACTTTCTGTTCCTGTGTGATTGGGTGAATTAAGTAAGTACAGTAACATCTTTCTGATGTGAAACTGCTGAAATAAAAAAAGTTCAATCCATGTGAACTTACTGCATTATCAAAAGGCAAAAGGAAGAGCTGCAAGTAAATTTATTTCAAGGCATGCAAAAAAGTGGGACAATGTTTCAGGATATTATTACCTTTCTCATGTGCTTGACATAATGGATAATATTCCAAAATTTTGGGCTTCTTTTTTGCATGCTTTCAAATAAATCACTAAGTTTGAACCATATCCCAATGTGTGCAACCCAATAACTTGGGTTGGAAAAAGACACACGTCTATCATGTTCAGCCTTTCCTAGGGTTGGACTTTCCCACTCGAGGACTGGAGGATCAGAGGATCCACTGGTGGTCCTCAGTGTCAGTGGGCCTAGCAAAATGATTGCTATTAGAACAAAATTGGAAATATATTGCAGCACTGGAGGAATGCTATTGCCAGTGTCGGACTGGCCTGCCCCTGAAGGACCCCAGGCCCACTTGATAGTTCAGCCCATCTCTGACATCATGCATCATGTGACATTGGCCAGAGAGGGGGGGTCTCCTGGTGGGCCCACTCAACCCCAGTCTGTCACTGGCCCTTCCAGTACTCCCTAACCAGAATACAATTGGTCTAGAGAAAAGTGAAACTCCCTGAAGTTTCTTTCCATTCCATTTCCTACAAAGATGCAGACTTTTCATCCTTACATATGTATTATCAAGAAGTAACAGTAATTATGGATTACCAAGTATGTGTCCAAGGCCTTTATAAATCAAGTAACTTGTTAAAATTCACTCATAACTGGGAATACTTTTATTAAATTTGTAAGTAACTTTGTGTTTGACAAAATCACATTTGCCTCTTAAATCTATTCCTATTATAGGACAAAATCTTGCTTGTTCTAACTGCCACTAAATGGCACAGTTTGTTACACTTAAGTCTATTATCTACAGAAACTCCTATATATTTCTCTCTCACTTACTCCTAACCTAACCTCATTAAAGCTACTTGAAGATTCTGAGACCTTTGGATTTATTGACATTGAATCCTCATCTGCCACCTTTTCCAGGTGTAAAGAAGGGACATTTTATTGCTATTGTATAATCAGCAACTACAGACACAAAGCTTTTCATGCCCTATTCAGTCATTGATGAATTCTAGAGAGGTTGTTCTGCATATATTTCCCAAGGAGCATTGAATTAATTTTCTCTACCGTCTGTTTGTCTCACCATGACTGAAACTGCCTGCCCTCTACTGACAAGGATCAGAAAGTTTGAAATAGATCTGTTTAGAGATGACGTTCTATTCCAGTGCGAATTTATGTGATCCTCTAAAAACCCAATGGATTGGGTGTTATTCAAATGGCTCACAATGTTAAGCATTCCCAGATTGCAGGTTACTTTGTATGCATATATATTTCTATATATAACTATAAAAATGTTTACAATAAATGCCAAAGCATTCTCATTTTATATACAGATATAAACAAATACATTATCCATATGTTTCAATACATGTAGACGACAATACAATTACTAATGTACACTTTAGTAAATAATGGCAGGGATGCCAACCATTTGAAACATTTTTTACTGACATTTGTCAAAATATTTACTGACCACAATATTTTTTACTTACATTTTTATATACTGTACCACAATTTCAGAAAAATATAAATTTGCAGCTGGTTTATGAGCAAAGAGGAGACCAGGAATTACTTATAGCATAGTCTCACAAACACTGCTGGGAACATTCTGTCTGTAGTTAACAGGTCCAGGACTACATCATATTTTTACTGGTCTAGACTTTTTCTTAATGAGTGTCCTTATTTTTATTAGCTGTCAGTAGATTTATTGACAGTTGGCAATCCTGTACTATGTCAAGGACGAAAGGGCCAAATAGATTTCCTGAATCAGTTCCTGAAAATGTATATGTTTATACACATTTTCTAGCTAACAGCCATTTTACCATTTGAAAAAATAAATCCCCTTACATATTCAGAAAAAAATTGGTAACAATGTAAAACAGCTAATAAAACTTTGACTGACTAAAGGGTGAATTTACCTGTCGATTTCACTTTGCTACAATTCGAGTAGCATCGCCAAAATAGTCACAAATTTAGATTGTAAGCTCTATGGGGCAGGGACCTCTATCCTCATTTCAGTCATGGCCTGGCATTTAGGACGAAATTTACTAAAGTTTGAAAACAATAGATAAAATGGGAGAAAAGGTCGAAAATTATATTTTTGACTTTTTTGCCCCCATTTTTTGCCTGTTTCCGGGCACAAAGGAGGGTGAAAAGGCCAAAAATTATGTTTTCGACCTTTTTGCCCAGTTTTTGTAGTGAAAATGGGGGCAAAAAAATTGTCAAAAAAATAATTTTCGACTTTAGTAAATTTCGCCCTTAGAGTAATGTATATTCTTGATTATATGTTTAGAATTTACTTCACTTGTTCCTTGTGAAATACTTTCCTATGTTGGTATCATACAAACCGGATCCTAAAAAAGTTGGGACACTAAACAAAATGTAAATAAAAACTGAATGCAATAATGTGGAGGTGCCAACATCTAATATTTTATTCAGAATAGAACACAAATCACAGATCAAAAAGTTTAAACTGAGAGAATGTATCATTTTAAGGGAAAAATATGTTGTTTCAAAATTTCATGGTGTCAACAAATCCCAAAAAAGTTGGGACAAGGCCATATTTTACCATTGTGTGGCATCCCCCCTTCTTCTTACAACACTCAACAGACATCTGGGGACAGAGGAAACCAGTTTCTCAAGTTTAGAAATAGGAATGCTCCCCCATTCATATCTAATACAGGCGTCTAACTGTTCAATCATCTTGGACCTTCTTTGTCGCACATTCCTCTTTATGATGTGCCTAATGTTCTCTATAGGTGAAAGATCTGGACTGCAGGCTGGCCATTTCAGTACCCAGATCCTTCTCCTACGTAGTCATTATGTTGTGATTGCTGCAGAATGTGGTCTGGCATTAAATTGTTGAAAAATGCAGGGTCTTGATGTCTAGATGGGAGCATATGTTGTTCTAGAACCTGAACATAGTTCTCTACATTAATGGTGCCTTT
>JAKJJM010055175.1:0-10192 GCA_021901965.1 Pipa carvalhoi | reverse complement strand
ACTGTCCTATTGAGAGCGCGGCACAAACGGCACCATGACGTGTGTCAGCAAAAACGTCTCGGTGTGTCACCTCTGACACGCGTGTCATAGGTTAGCCATCACTGATATACACACTTAAAAGCTTTTTATAGTTCTTTGTTGATAACTTTTCATAGATGGCAGTTTTCTCAGTAAAAGAGGATGCATATTTCCTTGTACAAAATAACATGTACAATTTGTAAGTATCTATCGATGAATATGTAAAACATCTGACTAGAATGCACTGTTGATCCTAAATTTGTTATACTAAAATTTGCTTGTAATAAAAAAAAAAGTTTTAAAAAAAATCTATTGTCTTGTTTTTTTGAAAATTAATTTTATTTTTCATCCAGAAATAATTCAGTCAATTGTTAATTTAAAACACAGAACTGATATCGGCTAATTTTCAGTACCAGACTGGACCAGATACTTAGCAGGAAAACCAGGGACAAGCAACACCACCTCATCTTGTGCCACCCCCATGACCAAATTAAAGACATTGAGATCTGCAGGGGCACAGGTGCTGTGGGATTGCGAGGGGTTGTGCCAGTGCAGACAGGCAAATGCTATTACTCTCCTGATTAAAGGTAACAAGGACACTGCTACCTGAAAACTAGGTGGTTTAATTATGGTTTGGGTGGGATGAAAAGGTAAGAAGTTATTGATTCACCGGTATCGCAGTCATCAGCCAAAGTACAAATGTTCTCAACAAGCAAATATTATTTATAGGAAAGGAGGTTAGTCATTTACACACCTGGTTGGAAGGGGGTCCTAAAACTGTCAGGACTCCTAGAGGAAAATTTTTCAAAAGTCTATTTTGAAGCCTCCACTCTCATGGAGGGTTTGTGTGTCTCATGACACAGCAGCTTAGTTTAAAATTCACCTTGCTAATCCAATGATGTTTCTTAGGCACCCAAGTAAAATGCTCAGTGGCCCCCAGAGCTTGAAGCATGAAGATCCTCTGTATTTATTCCATAGTGTTCTGGACTTGACTGCACCAATGCACCCTTGATACATAAAGACTAACTTCAAAAGCTCAGTGAGGTCAGGACTGCAATGGGAGAGAAAAACCTGAAGATCCTTACATTACAAGGTGCAGATCCAGCTAAACTCCTAAACATAAGGTTACATAATCATCGCAGAGCTTGCTGAATGCCTGAATATGGGGTAGTGGTGAATAAATGTGAATTCATACCTCTATGTGACTTTGGACTTACATGAATAACATTTCATTGACATGAAAAGCACTAATAGCTCATTGAGTAATGTAGGTCACTGGTCAGTGTCACATTCACTTTGAAGACCTATAACTCTGACATCTCATTATATGTGGCTTGAAAAATTCAGTAACTCGCATCCTCTGAAGCTTCACTGCTTTTCATCTTTTAAGTTTAAGCTCTCAGCTGACAAAGTGCTTTGTCCCATACTCAAATGTACTACTGCTTTCATTTCTATCCATGGGCATTTTACCACTCCAAAATACACTCTCAGGCTTTTCACTTGGTAAAATACCTGTGGGTGATACTGACTCAGTATTTCATTTATGTGAAGGGTGTTTAGGTGCATGCGTTTTGTCACTGGAAAAATACTGTGACAGCAACTGCCTTCTGTGTAGGTGAATGTTCCTGTTAACTATGAACATGTTATTTATAATCCATGACACCGCACTGCTAGGATGTGGAGTGATGTGTATTCTACCAGTGAAGTGCACAGTCATCTTATGCTAAACTGGAGCCCTACCATCAGCACCTTAATTTTCCTCTCTGATCTGGCGAAGTCAAACAGGCAAATTTGACAGAACACCTTTCTGAACCCACTACTTCGATGTAATCTGACGCTTGATGACTAGGTAAATTACATGTGCATGAGCATGCAAAGTAGTGCAAACAGCTCCGTAAGTCCAGACTGTCATAAGCATCCGATTTGGTTGCAAATTCATAACATCGCAGAGTTTGATGAATAATCGGAGCTGGAAAAGTGGCAAATGGACACAAATTCTGACCTTTTGTCACCGTTCGGACTTTCATGAACAAGCCCCATAGAGTGAAATATATTAAGGACAATGACTGCAGGCCTGGTATCCAAGAGCAACAAATTAGAAGTCTGTTTTTTGTTTTTTTAATAAACTCCACTGGCATAGTGAATACTACTCCTGCTATGGTTTATTAACCCTATGAAAATCTTGCCCCTTTTATACCCTCCATTAACCTGTGGCCTTTCCATGTGTACATCTACAGGCAGTAAGACAATGAATAAAATCACCGTCAAGCTTACTTATGTGCTTACTAATAACCTCATAACTACATTCATATATTGTTACTCATGGGATTCTGTTCCATGCCACACATTCACTGCTAGGAAATGATCCAATGAATTTTATTAGAAATAACTCGATACACTATAGTCTGTTATTATCTTCACCATTGTACATAAAGCAATGCTCCGCTAGTAAAACAATGATCCACACCTTATACAAGAATTAAAAAAAAAAAAAGTAAAAATAAACCAAAATCTGCCTTTTAATAGGTTTGCCTTTTTTTTAAAACGATAGTTGTCATAGAAAATTGATTACTGCGTCTCAGCACTTGAAAACTAAAAGAGAGATAGAGATTTGAGTTTTGAGAACCGTCCGTATGTTTGTACCAAGCAGAACGCAAAGATAAAAATTGTATTCACTTCTGCTGTTGTTACTGGGAGAAAGGACTGATCTGAGGGTAGAAAACATCAACTAACAATGCTGCAAAAATGTTAGCAGAATTTAGCACAAATTCCATAATACGCTAGCAGTTTAAATAAACATCATACAGTCTCAAATCAGAAATAATACAACATGGAAGGCAAAATATGCTGGTAAAAATATATATTTGGATGAACAGATAAAACAGCATAAAAAACAAACATACATCACATATTAATCCCTCTGTCCTTAGTAAAGTAAAAAGGACCAATTCAGACCAGAATTATTATACAATTTAATATAAATGTTAATCCATTAGTATACATAAATATCCCTCATATATTCCCCATGATTAATCTCACCATCTGATGATCTAGCAATGCACTTAACCATGCTCCCTGACATTAATTTAAAGCTATATCCCCAATTTTACATATCCTGAGAATAAGTGCGTCATTTCATGACTAGTCCTCACAAGACCTAATTTAGTCACTTCCTAACGGTTCAATGCAGACTGCAGAAAAACTGAATCCGATATCAAGAATTCCAACAATTCATCATGCTGTGGCTTGTGGAACAATTTCAAATATTGCTGAATGAAATGTTTTTTCAAACTTCTTTTCCTAATCAGTTCTTATATTTTCAAGCTTACCTACTTTAAATGTACAACCCATGGCAAAAATGATGGAATCGCCAGTCTCTAAGGATGTTCCTTCAGTTGTTTCATTTTGTAGAAAAAAAGCAGGTCAGTTGCTTGTGGTTCATCTGAGATCTTGGTGATCAAAATGACTACTAGTTTAGTGCAATCTGGCCAGTAGTTCAATATGTTCAGTGGAGTGGAATTTGAATGACCAAGTTTATTGGCCGCATTGTCTAGGGTACAGTACAAAATAGCCTGTGTGCATTATCTCACAGGAAACAATAGACACTAATTTTGCTGGTCAGCTAAACAGCCAGTTTGGCATTGCCCTGGGGAATACATCTGTTAATAGGATATTTTGCAGTTTTGGCTTAAATATGGATTTAACTGATTCATATCTCAGCATTTAAAAACACAAAGGTGCAATAAACAAAGCAGGTGGTATGGTAGTTCCTTAATCTATCACTGGAACGAATGGCAGCATAATTACTTAGCTCATACATAGTGTCATTTCATAAATAATTCCCCAAACTGTGTTTATAATGCCAAATTAACAAATATTTATGTTCCCAATACAGGTGACTGAGCAGCTAATCAGAGTGGCACATCACATAACATACAGGAATAGTACAAAGGTTCATATAAAAACTGATAATTCAGGTTTTTAAAATATTAATTTTGTCACCCATATTTCCATATATACTTAGTTAAAAAAATGACTTCACACTATAAATAAATTGCTATTTTTGTCTTCTTTTCCTTCTCTTTTCGTGATTTCATATTTTGCTCTGAGATTAAGGGGTAATTGACTAAAGTCTGAATTGCTGCGATAAAAGAGGTATTTCCTGTTCCTGCTGATTGTTAATTAAAACACACTAAAACAAGAAGTCTTTACTTCTAAAATGATTCCAATTGAGAAGATGGCTTTGCTACAATCAGATGCATTACCACTTCTTACCACGTTAGCCACATTTAGGGGGTTATAGACTAAAGTCTGAATTGTCACGTAAAGGTGTGAATTCACCAGCTAATGATGGTCGCACACTACCCAATAGATTTCTACTGTCACAGTTGTGACTTCATTATGGGAATATTGTTGTGGTTGTGACTTTACTATTGTCGCGGTTGCGGATTTACTATGGGAATCCGCTGTTTGGGAATTCGACAGTCGAATTCTCACTTTAGTCAATAACCTCCTACTCTTTTCCATAGACTACAATGAAAAAGCTATGCATCTGTGACAAGCACTGCTGCCCGAAATGGAATAACTTTTGAATAAATCATCTCCCATTAATGGCATGTACTTCTCCCTTTGTTTCATTCATAGAAATAGCTCTACAACATATCTATTTTTAGCATGGGAATACTTCCCATTTATAAAAATATGATAAACCATGGGTTCCCTTTAGCACTTTAAAAGTGAGGGGGTTAAAAAAAAATTAAGGGGGCATACAAGCCTTATACTCAGAAAGTGAGTAACCCAACAAGGCAAACAGCTACATATTTAAATATAAACATCCCCCTATAATCTGCACCAGCTGGTAGAAGTTTAGTGCCCTTGTGTCACCCCAGCCATGTTGAATACAGCTTTCTTGTAATACCGGTATGTCCCACAAAAGGAGGAAGGCCCAAAATTAGGTCGCAACAACATTTCTTAAATTTGCCTATGAGAAGCTTTAATGTAAAAGCCACATCTGTGGAAAGATGTGAGTGCTGTGTCTGCTGCATTTACCAGCTGTTTTCCCCAGGAGTCAGGTCAGGCTAGTGGAAGTGATGTAGTATAAGGGAAGCTGGTGCAACTGCCTGGAAGCCTTCTAGAACATTCAGCCCCAATACTTACAGGCATTTCCCTCACAAGTTTTGCAGGTGAGCAGCACAATATGGATTGTGTGATGCGTTTAGTCCCCCTTTAATAGTGTTTTCATTTAAGTGACTTATTTCCAAAACTACTATAAATCTTTTTAATAAGCTACTAATAAGTAGTGTTTCAATAAGAATATGTTTTCAAAGGTTAAGAATGGGACATTGTGCAAATCTTTGGCCAGGCATGAAGGAGCCACCCTACTTAAAAGGGTAGTAACACAAAAAAATAAAAATGCCCCAAACGCCTTCAGAATTACTAGATTTTCAATATGTGATTACAAAAGTTTGAAATGGTGTCTACAAAGTATGATATTTAACCTTAAAATTGGGCTTTCTGGGGCACTTAATTAAATATACATTTTCTAAAGCTACATAGAAAACAATCAAACTTTGGGGTTTGTTTAACCAACATGTGCAAGCAACATGGCTTCTATCAGTAAAGATAAAAATAGACAGAAAGCAATCACATCCATTATTTTAACTCATTTGCTAATGCTGTGTTTGAATAACTGCCCTGCCAATCCAAATGGAACTTTTTTATTTTTGTGGTGTTACTGGTCCTTATAGAAATGCTGTATATTTCATCACTGCAAAGTATAAAATGCTAATAATGCTGGTCAAGAATGGTCTCAATATATACAGCGATATAAAGACATGTGTGCAAATTATTATTAACCTTAATAAAATGTGTCCTTTTCTTTTTTAAAGACAGATTTTCACAGTTCATGGAGTGCAGATGAGCAGGTCCATACTGCTTTTGATCTGAAGATTTCCTTCTATGTTGTCTCAAGCAAAGAATAATGCCAGGGCAGTGTTAAGTAGGAGAAGTAGAGTGCATGCCTGGTGGGCTATGCTATTATTATTATTATTATTATTGGAAGAAGAATGGTCTTTTAAAAGAGTGCATGTAGACGTCGTTGTCACACCATTTGTGTTGGAGCTAGAAAAGGAAATGTCATATTTCATTGCAGAAAAATTCTGGCTTACTGGGACATTGACAGTCTTTGTTACTGTTGCACTTCCTGCTGACACCTAAAATAAAGAAGAGAAAAGGCAAAAATGAATTTTTATTACTAATTATATGTAATACCACCATGCCTATTTAAAGGGGAACTAGAAAATTCAAGACTATACCCCTCAACAGGCCCCAGAGAATTAGGGTCAGTTACTTTTACCAGTGCTTTGTATTTCCTTTAAGCATGTTTCTATTGAATGAAAAAACTTCTGTTCATCACCTTTGGCACTGATGCCCGATGCACCCCAATATCACTATTCAGCCTATGCACAAAAGCATTGTTACATGCCTGGAAGCACTGGTATGACTGTAACAGCACTTATGTGCTGGAATGTGGTAGGAGAACCCTGGTGGCCAGTTTTGTTAATGACAAGGAGAGGGAGAGTTTTAATAGCAACATGCTAAAGGGAAAATACAATATACTGGTTAGAATATGTGACCCTGTTAACTGAAATGAGGAGATGGGGGGCATTGAAATGTTTAGTTCCCCTTTAAATAAAAATAAAAAATTCAATCCAAGGCATATCAAAATTTCAGACAAATGCTTACACTGATTGTGTAGGTTCCAGGCAGAAGCAGATGGTAATATTCTCCATATTGATTGGTTGTATATGAACAGACATGAGTTCTATCTTGGACTTCCACAACAGCATTAGGAATGGGGTTTCCAAGCACGTCAAACACACGTCCCTTTATTCCTGTGGTTAAATTATTAAGATAAGGTCACTTCAACATGGCTGAATTGTAAGAAAGATACAGGGCTCTGTAAATAGAGTTCCTGTGGTGCTAGAAGATTTGTATAGCTACTTTATCATCCTAATTCTTTCGACACGTAAAAACACTCTGGTGTTTATAGCTATTACTGATTTATAGTATCAGCATGATGTCCTTATTTAGACACTAATTGTAAGCAGAGCACATACCTATTAACTGTACTATATACTACATACTGTGTAGGCTGCTTTTTACCTTTCTTGATACTAAAATTTAATCAGAAACCTGCTAGGCAACCTGATTTATATATTTTTTTCAATATTTATTTTTAAATATTCTTTATTTATACACAGAGATGTCATCCTCACAATGTCCCACTAACTGTATCAAGGGAATATTACATTCCTCTATGTTACCATATTCCTAGTACATTTGTCACTTGATAGCTATCCTTTCTTTGCCTTCTGAGTGTACAGTCGTCTTACACCAAATAGAATCCCTGCTATCAACCCCTACTTCTGCACTTGGATCTGGTGAAGTGAAACTGTCAAATTCAGAGCACTACACCTTGCTGAATTAGTCTGACACTTGGTAAATAATGTGAAGAGCTCTGTAAGGCTGCGTCTGTCCGTCGTAAGGTGTCAAATTGTTGTCGAATTTGCAACATCACAGTTTTCTGAATAAGTGGAATGCTGAATGGATGCTAATTTGGACCTATACACAACTGCTCAAACTTTCATGACTAAACCCCAGGGTCTCCAGTGTGAGTTTCTGGTGTTATATGATTGGACAGTAGAAACAAGTGGAGTATAGGTGATATGTTTTATTGGCTAACTGAATAGATGGTAAATGCAAGCTTTCCACACTACTTAGGTCTCTTCTTCACTGAGAAATACCCACAACCCCACTGTCATACTGGGAGAGAGAGTAGAGTGTAGCACCATGTTAGCCATAGATATAAGCAGAGACAAATCGAGTACAGGTTATTCCTTTTATTGGCTAACTGAATAGATGGTCAATGCAAGCTTTCCACACTATTTAGGTCTCTTCTTCAGGCGTGGTATGATTGGACAGGAAACACTAGAAAATGAAAAGGAAGGGGGAGGCAGATGAGAGGAAGTAAGAGTATGAAGAAATAACTCTGAAAGAGAGGCCAGGCCAGATAAAAAAGTGGATAAGCCAGGGCATATGGGAGCAGGTGAAACCATGGGAGATCCTGTATTGGAAGTTAGTGGAAAATGTGGGTCATCAAAGTAAGAATTTCACTTCAGGTTGCTACGCTCCGTTAACCATGAATTTGTCTACTCCTTATTCACTAAACAGAGGTTTCCTAAACCAAAGAAGCAAACAGTGTCAGTTGGTCTCTCTTGCATAGCACAGTGTAGTCAGTTGGACAGTAGCAGCTCTGCCATCAACCCTCTAGTTCGCCACTTTAAACTGGTGAAGTAAAACTGGCAAATGTGACACAGTACGCCTTGTCACTACTGCAACAGAATGTGAAGCTTCATGAATAGGTGAATGATCTGTGCACACACATGCAAAGTGGTGGAAAGAGCTCTGCAAGTCTGAGAGTGTTTTAAGGGTCTGAATTGGTTGCAAATTCACCACATTGCAGAGTTTGCTGAAAGTGGCAAATAAATGCGAATTTGGACATTTATGTGACTGCTTGGACTTTCATGAATAACCCTCTAGAGTTTTAGACAGAATAGCTCCTGTAAAGCTCTAATACACGAGCAGATCTAATAGACGAGGAGCACATCCCATAAGAAGCGCTTTGGTGGTTAGTTGTACAATTGTTTTGCTTATGAACAGTCTAAAAACTTAAAGACAACTTAAAAGAACAGTGACACCAAAATTGTTCATATTCAATCTGTGCTTCCAGATATTCAAAATTTTGTCAATAAAGCATGATCTTTAGCTATTTAGCTTTAAAAATTGGGCTTTCAGGAACACTTCCTAAATATGCATTATCTAAAGCACCATAGAAAACAATGCAATAGGGCGAGATCTGTTTAATAACAAGGCTGCTATGAATAAAGATAAAAACAGACAGAAACCAATACAAATCATAAATTTAACGTTAAATATAACATTTTTTTTTACAAGTGCTGCATTTAAATAAATGCCAATCCAAATGGGAATAGTTGCTGGTCCTTTCAGGAGGCTGCAATCACTGCCCCAATGAGTGAAATAATTGTTCAATTGATCTGGAATAATTAAATCTGCACATTTTTTTGAATGATCTGGGTTTGTGGCCGTCAACTCCAACACCCACATCTGACTGGGAATACCTATCTTACTACTTCCTGTTTGTTGTAGCAATCAGTATTACATGCTTACTTCCTGATCCTACTGAAGAGTTGCGTGACTTGCTGGGGGAAATGATCCTCTGATGGGTCCCCAGAACAGGTTTGAGAACTGCCCAGCAGCCAGGGGGGATGGGGGAGAGGGGAAGCGCAGAATCACAGCACAAACACAACTCTTTTCACATTATTTTAAAGGACCAGTAACACCAGAAGAATGTAAAAAAATCCCATTTGCAATAACATAGCAGTTATTCAAATACTTGTAAAAATGTTTTCTTGGAATTGAATTTGTTAAAATTGTGAATGTTATTGCTTTATTTGTTTATAACTTTACTGACAACAGCCATGCTGTATGTGTTGGTTAAACAAACCTACCCAGTCCTATTGTTTTCTATGGAGTTTTAGAGAATACATATTCATGAAGTTCCACAGAAGCCCAATTTTGAAGGTAAAAGAAGAGTAAAATGAAAAAATGAAAATGCATTTATAGTTACTACGTATTCAATCTGTGCTTCCAAAAATGTTACATTGGGCGAAATTTATTAAGAGACGAAAGACTCGATTGAGTCTTTTCGCTCTTAATAGTGCGAGAATTCCGGGCCGAGATCTCGGCCGCGAATTCTCGCGACAGTAATTGGCGAGATCTCGATCCATGACCGAGATTTTCGCCCAAAAGTAGCCATAGGACTTATGGCCGTGTATGTAAACGGTGAAACGCGCGTTGAGGTCGGCTATTACTACTGGACTGCTAAGTACCATACCATTGTTTTATACGCCTGCATTTATTGTTGATCCTGTGAGTTTTCTATCTGACTGCGTGTCATTAAAATTTATTGTTTGATCCGCACTATGTTCGTTATATTTTTCCTTGCATGTATTGCCTGGTCTATCGGGTGGATCTGAGATACAGGATCGGAATACCTTAAGGAATTATTTATATGCCCATTATTTTTCTGGCT
>JAKJJM010055150.1:0-21276 GCA_021901965.1 Pipa carvalhoi | reverse complement strand
CCAGTTCAGCCTGTTTTCCTGCAATGTTGATCCAGAGGAAGGCAAAAAAAAAACCCATGAGGCAAGAGCCAATTATCCTCATATTAGGGAAAAAATTCCTTCCTACCAGAAAAAACATTTCTATTTGAATTGGAATGGCAGTTATTCAAATACAACACTTGTAAAAATGTTATCTTTGAATTTAGATTCATGAATTCTGTCTTTATCTTTACTGATAGCAGTCATGTTATTAAATAGAACTCACCCAGCCCCAATGTTTTCTGTGGTACTTAATACACTTCTAGGAAATGTGCCCTAAAGTATTATCTTACTTTCTTGACACAATTTAGAATTTTTGGAAGCACAGATTGAATATATATATATAGTAACTATAAATCCATTTTAAGGCATTTTTACATTTTTGGTGCTACTGTTCTTTTAAGAGACTATTACTCCTGCCTTCTTGTTCAAAAGACAGTTGGATATTCAGTTCCAGGGGTCTCAGATTCAAAGAAACAGATGTTCAAGGCTCAGATTAAACACATTTTAAAGGCCGAGGTTTCTGATTTCATAGAAATTCTATCTGTTTCTTTTACAGTTCTAATTATTGAGGTCAATTAGTGCAGGAAGGTAAATGTCCATGTGGTATTGTGAATGGCTGTTCGACCAAAAAGAAGACAGAGCCCTTAGATCGTGCACACACTAGTTTTTTAATGCAATATGAAGTGGGTATAAATGGAAAAAAGGATTAAAAACATTTAAAACATGGGATGTCCAGAAGAAAGGACTTAACAAGTCACAGGGTATATCTATAGTACAGACGCTATAAATAAAGATTAAGTGGGTACAGCTAAATTATACTCCAACAAATACAATAAATGCATATATGCACTAAAAAGTGTATTATAAATAGTAATCTTAAATAGAAAGTATAAAAGCTGGGGATAAGAGTATAGAGTATGGGAATAGATCCTAGCGTCAGGGAGTGTATTAAGTAAATACTGGTCAGAAGTCAAGTCATGTCTATACAGATGAAACGCATCCAGCATCTCTTTCCAGGTGATCGTTTCAGGATTAACTGGCCTCATGAGTTTACCCTCATGGATTCACATTGAGTATTAACCTTCCAACATGACTTGACTTCTGACCAGTATTTACTTAATACACTCCCTGACGTGCATTCTATTAAAGTCAATGAGATGTGAGTGTAGGTATCTATGTTCAGGAGACATTTGTATATGTTTCTGATACATCCAGGGTATGGGGCAAACAATACATTAGTTTTGCAGATATAAATTTACAACCCTCATCATGTACTCCATTATAGTTTGAAATAATATTTTAGGCTCTGCTTTTTTCATGCGACTTTAAAAAAACAAAGTTAAAAATAAAAAAATTATGTTAAACATTAACAACATTTTTATTCTTCAGATCCTACTGCGACCTATTTTGGACAAAGAATACCTCCGCCCCCTTCAGGTTAGTTCAGATATACAAACATTTTTGAACAATTAATTTTAAATTCATGTAATCTAGTCTAAAATCCCAAGGTATATAATTTTTATTGTCCACAAATCCGTCTGGTTTATTAATATTATACATTTTCTTTTTTCGTTGTTACTTTAGTTTCAAGAATCTACAGTAAATAACTAAAGGTCCCTCTGATCTACCTCTTATATTTTCTTTTCTCTCTGCAATTGACTTTATCTGTATATATCTCCTTTTTTGTGTCTGTCTCTTTATTATTTTAATTATTATTAATGATTTATAAAGAACCATTGTCTTGGCACTGTACATTGTGAGAAGAACACACAATATTACATTACATGGTATAAATACTTGTCACAGCATGATACAATGTAGAGCAACAATAGGAATGATAACCTTGTCCTCAAAAAGCTTACATGGTTTTTCTCACTCACCCCTGGATGGTTCCTGTCTTCTTTGTTAGTCTTGCTAAATAGAAATATCCAAATGATTGTCTCAGACCAATTTTCTCTTTCTCTTTTAGATTTCCTGGACATACACAACGGGCAGGTCTGTAGTAGCTGGGGTAACTTCTACTTCCGAACCTTCGATGGATACATTTTTCATTTTAATGGGACTTGCAACTACTTGTTTGCTTCAGATTGCAAAAACAGTTATGAAGATTTTAACATTCAAATCAGGCGTTCTGTAGTAGGAAAAATTCCCACAATTACTCATATCATAATGAAGATAGATGGCGTATCCATTGAACTGGGGAACAAGCAAATATTAGTTGACAACATTCAGTAAGTCCGTTTTTAATTTTGGCTTTTTATTTGCAACTTATTTTACTAAAATGTACATCTGATGTTATAATAAACACAAAAGGTAAAAACTAAACTTATTCCAACTTATCACTTTAATGCCAACTGTCAATATATCATTTACTATTGATTAACATATTAAAAATTTTAGGTTATGTACACTTTATTGTTCTTTGTCGTAATTTTCAATTTAATGTCATAATCTTTTTTAAGGGTACCGCTTCCTTATAGTTACTATGGCGTCAGGATTGGTAGGACTGGTCTATACATCACAGTTGTCTCCACACTGGGTCTACAGTTTATGTGGAATGAAGATGATGCTATCATGGTAAACAAAAATGACTGCTGAAACAAACTACATGCTGCCTTATCAAAAGCCAAACACCACTGCAATAGTTTTTACATTTACAATAACAAATCCTAAATTATTTCCATTTTCTATTTTTTATTCTAGTTGGAATTAGATAAGAAATTTCAAAATATGACATGTGGCCTTTGTGGTGACTTCAACGGAATGCCAATCAACAATGAGTTACTAGTTAACAGTAAGATCACCTAGCTTAGATATTTAAATTTATTGTACAGGGTGGTCTAAAGGTATGGAGACACCTGATTAAATAGAAAATGGTAGTTGTGAATGCCATTCTGTGTGTGGCAGGTTGCTAATTTGAAGATGGCAAATCTGAATGGTGGCCATTTTGAAAGCCACTCACAGGATGGCATTACTAACCACCATTTTCCTTTTAATCTGGTGTCTCCAAACTTTTGGATCACCCCGTATTGTATTTTAATTGATAATAGGTACAGATATACTGTATATATCCACCATAACCTTCATGTTCTTTCAGAACAACTAACTAGACTAACTGACACTCAATATGGTAATCTAATGAAATTTGATGGCCCAAGAGAATATTGTCAAGATCTGGGTACCGAGACTTCACAAATTAATTGCACAGATAATGTAAGTATCACCTTGGGTTACAACATCGCAATTCAATGTAAACTTTGAGACAAAGAATTTATGAAAGTCAGAAAGACTGGTACTGGTCTTTCTGACTTTCTTGCGGGAGGTGATCCTCCAGCGGGAATCCCATTTTCCAGATTATGGAAATCGGTGCTTTTCGATTTCCATAATCTGGAAATCGGGTATTTGTACCGAAAATTTCCATAGCCATACAAGTTATGGCTACTTTTCGGTGCAAATACCCAATTCCCAGATTATGGAAATAGAAAAACACCGATTTCCACAATCTGGAAATCGAATGTTGCTAAATTAAGACCGAAAAGACTCCAATCGAGTCTTTTCGGGCTTAATAAATTTCCCCAAAGAGTTTTGATGATGCACATGGTTTTCTTTCATTTTATTATCTTGCTCAAAATTTAATAATAACTATCGTTTTTAATAGAGCAAAGTATGTCAATCGGTTTTGACCAGCTCAGCATTTTCAACTTGCAACATACTTGTGGATCCAACTCCATACATTGAACTGTGTGTCCAAGATCTGTGCAGATGTGCCAATGATATTTTGGGTTTCTGCCTTTGTAACACCTTTGCTGAGTATTCCAGGCAATGTACACACGCTGGGGGAACACCATCCAACTGGAGAAGTGCCCAGCTTTGTCGTAAGTAATAAATTTCCATCAAATTTTAGAACTCTATCTATTGAAAACAGATCATATCCATCAGAGCAGGTTAACAAGTATTTACTCATGCTTAAGGGAAACTGGTTGGAAATAGGTTTTAGGAATGAGTTGTACGGGGAATCCAGAATTCCTTTGGTGTTTTAGATTAATACAGTAAGTGCTATAGACTGTAAACTTTTTAATGTAAATCACACTTACACTTTCACATTTCACAATTCAGCTTTGCACCAACAGACACATCTGTGGCATGCTGCAACATTGGGACAATTCTTTTAATTGTCACATTCATCCCCAGTGAAGTGCAGGGCAATACACACTGGGTGCTATGGGACTGGTTGCCACTAAAGGAAATAGAGCAACCAGAACCCGTTTTGCCTCTAGAGGAACCGAGGCATACTGAAAACAGGAACAAGTGCAGGAAACAGAAGGGTAGTGGATTTTCCTTACCACAGTGGGGTTGGCACGGGATAACGCTGAGGGATGGGGTCTAAATAGCCCCTGGTCCTCAACTTTAAACCCCCGTAAGGGTGTATGGGCTTTGTGGTACAGGACTCTGAGGTCACAGCCCTTGGGTTAATCCCAGACTGGTGACAGCTGGCTTAAACACTGCAGAACTACAACTCACTAAATCACTTGGAGCATAGGGTACCTTTAACTATGAAGTAGCAAGACCAAACACTGGAGCTGTCAGACAAGCGATGCCAAAATAATCCTGAAGATATTTTGACAGGCTAGGCTGAAGAGCCGACACTTGAGGGTCCACAGGAGAAGCTGAAGCTGAATCAGGAATTCTGAGAAGGCACAGAGTAGTACAAACAATGTGACAGCAAAACAGTATAGGAGCTGACATAGACACTAGAGCACTGAGTAACAGTGCTCATTCCCTTTTGAATTTGGCGCCACTGACCTAATGTGTGATGTCAGTGGCTTCAGATTGGACAGACCAACCCAAAAGTGCTGGGGAGACTCCATTCCGCTCTGCTTGTGACAAGGAGCCCTGTCATCAGCCCCCTAATTCGCCACTTTAATCTGCTGAAGTAAAACTGTTGAATGTGTCACAGTATGCCTTGTCGAATTTGCTACTTTGACAGACTCCTCCACTTGATGAATAGGTGGATTGCCTGTGTAGATGCACTCATATTGATGCAAAGACCTCGATAAATCCATACGCTGTTGAATTAATCCTGAATTCTCCACATCACAGAGTTTTCTGAACAACTGAATATGGGGAATGACAAATAATTGTGAATTAGGACCCATACACGGCAACTATATTAAAACTCACTAAACATAGTAAATGTATCTGTCTACAAGCTAGTACAAGAGTAAGTTCAGTCTGTCATATGTATGTTTGTACAATTTTATTTCTAAAGTGCCACAAATCTACGCAGCGCTGTACAATTCAGCAATACAAATATAATACAAAGATAGGAAAGTGCAGGGTAAAATATGGCAGAAATCAGAAGAGAAATGAAGTGCTCATTACAGAAGAATATGATTTAGGTAGCTTATCTATTTATTACTCCATAGTGAAGCAGGATGCAAAGATTTGTACTCCTCCATTGTCAGGATTTACAAGACTTCCAATTAAAATGTTCTATAAAAATGTAGAAGCTTAAAGGAGAACTATAACGTTACAAGATATTTAACTGATCATGACCAGCAGCAGTACACTGAGGGCGAAATTTACAAAAGTCTAAAATGATTTTTTTTACTTTTTTCACCGTGAAAACAAAAATTATATTTTCAACCTCTTCACCCCATTTTTTGCCCATTTTTGTCACAAATAATGGCCAAAAACAGGTGAAAAATGGGGGCGAAAAGGTTGAAAATGTAATTTTTGACCTTTTCACCCGTTTTGGTGCAAACAATGGACGAAAACATCAAAAAGATAATTTTCAACTTTTGTAAATTTCGCCCTAATAGTACTGCTGCATGATCAGCTTGTTACTCATGATCCCATGCCCAGGATCCTTGATTAAAAACCCCCTGATGCAGCTCTCTTCCAGTCTCTGTATGTGACGTAGACCAGTGGTCGGCAAAGTCTTCTGAGGAGAGAGCCAAATCGCTCCCTCCTCCCCCGGTGGCTCTTTCCTAAAGAGCCGCAAAAGGGGAGGAGCGAACGCACCCGTTCCCATGACCTGCCGATGTCCAATCAGGAGCGTCGGAGGTCATGGGGCGGGGCTACGAGGCGGGACTAGCTAGTGCGCCGTGAATCACTGAGCAGAGGCTGAAGAGCCACATGAAGAGCCATCAGTTGGCAGAAAAAGTCAGGAGGATTTTAATTCCTCCTGAACAGCAAACAACAAACAAAGTATTTTAAAGGACTATACAACAAGTTTTAGTTCTAAAGTTAAAAGCTAAATATTTTTTTAAACATATTGTCATATAGTGGATATTATTTTTGTAAATAAAGCTGTTAATCTCAGGATGCTTGAATTTTCACCTGTACTGTGCCATTTTGTAATAAGCAAGAATGATTTAAAGGATCTTGTCTTACTTGACATAAATACAATAAACTTGTTTAATTGCTCATTTTTTTTGAAATTCCAGCTTTGAAATGTAATTTCAACATGGAGTACAAAGATTGTGGAAGCCCTTGTCCGAACAGCTGCACCAACCCTTACCGGTCATTAATATGTGGCAACCATTGTATAGATGGGTGCTTCTGTCCTGCAGGTAAAATTAGGAGTAGACTGGATCACCTGTTAATGTTACCCTAAATATCTAATTTTAATATTAGTTATTATATAATCCTGTATTAACTAAGGTCATTTTTAATGTTTTTTTTTTTCCTGCTGAAGGTACTGTGTTTGATGATATTAACAACAATGGCTGTATTCCAGTAAGCCAATGTTCATGTTTATACAATGGTCAAGTATATGAACCAGGGAGTGGTTATTCTGCCCCATGCAAAAATTGGTAAATATAATTTGCCTTTATCTTAAATGCTTAACCATGATATTTGCTGCTGCCAGTAGCCTTTACTTATCTGATTTTTACCTGGAATTGTAGTTCAGTACCAGCACCAGGGCTAGAGGAAGGATTTTAAAAGGACAGTAAACACCAACAATGAAAATGCCTCAAATGAAATTAGAGTTTTTATATAGTCAAACTGCGCTTCCAAAAATGTGAAATGTGTCTATAAAATAAAACATTTAGCTATTTAGCTTTAAAAATTGGGATTTCAGGTACACTTCCTGAATATGTATTATCTAAAGCTCCATTTAAAACAATAGGACTGGCTGAGGTCTATTTGACAACATTGCTTCTTTCAACAAAGATAAAAATAGGCAGAAAACAATAAAAATGATGAATCCAACTTAAAAGATATTTTTTACAAATGCTGTATTTTAAAAACTGTCGTACTAATCCAAATGGGAATTTTTATTTTTTTGGTGTTAC
The DNA here is from genome assembly GCA_021901965.1 of Pipa carvalhoi. Taxonomy (NCBI): domain Eukaryota; kingdom Metazoa; phylum Chordata; class Amphibia; order Anura; family Pipidae; genus Pipa; species Pipa carvalhoi. The sequence goes on along the minus strand of JAKJJM010055150.1, from coordinate 13,954 downwards.
TGGTCCTTTAATGCCCCCTCCCATGAATAAGCACCTTAATCACATGAAGCCGGGAGGCATCATATTAGAGGAACCGCAATCTAAGCTTCCCTATGTTGCATTGTTGTGGCTACATGCCAGGGAGGAAAGGAAAAATACCCAAATTTTATTTTTGCATTTTAATGAGTTCTGTGCATGACAGGTTCAAATGGCTATGCAAGTTCCATGTACTAATAAATATTTATCTCTATCAATTTTCCAATGACATGAATCTGTACATGTATGTGTTTATTGGCATTCTGCATTCTGCTGCACTAGACATATTGCCTCAGTTAAGCCTCACTAGGTATCAGAAGCCAACTGACTGGACCTTACATGGTTTAACTTTATTGGTATTGGGACGGGGCATATGTTCATGTGGCTATTACTTGCTGCTGGGAAGAAACTAGACTGATGAGGCTTTGTTGTCTTCACTTAACGTGCACAATATTATTGTGTATTGTTTAGTCAATAACTATTAGCACCTTCTCTAAATTATAATGTAGCACTAATATTTCTGCTGATTTCCCATACTTATTTTATTCTGACTACTCTATTATATGTAAAATGTGACTCTACTTAATGGATAATAAAATGGAAGTTTTAACTCTTAAAATTATTATTAAAACCTGAGTCCCTTACCTGCATCTTACATTTAATAATAGGCACTGGTTGAATTGTGTTATTTTAACATGGACTGGAAATTTGCTTAAACTCTTATCTCTCTGCAGCACTTGCATTGGTGGAATATGGAGTTGTGATGAAGTAGCCTGCATGGGAACTTGCACAGTTGCTGGTGGATCCCATATCACCACATTTGACTCCAAACTCTTCAGTTTCCATGGAGATTGCAGCTACATACTTTCCAAGGTATTCTGAATAAAAAAATATATATAAAGCGGTGTATTATTGCTATGTTAAAATGTAATATATAATATAGTCATAGTACAGGTGAAGAACAAGGTACTGCAAGTTAACTAACACAGCACAGTTCTCTTTAATGAGGATTATTTCCTTCTTCTATTGTTTCAAGTACAGTAACTATAACTAAATTTTTTTACTTTTTTTGCCCATTTTTTGTCTATTTTTCACTGACAAAACAGGCCTTTTTGCCCAATTTTGTGGAGAAAAATGGACGAAAAATGGGGACGAAAAGGTCAAAAATGATTTTTTCGACCTATTCACCCATTTTTGCGTCCAAAAACAGGCGAAAAAGTTGAAAAAATAGTTTTCGGCTTTTGTAAATTTCACTCTTTTAAGATCTTCTCCTGGCACAGCCAGAAATCTAGTCTAAAGTCTACTACCATGGACTTTTCATGTTCCTCACATGTGCACATTGTGTAATCGGACATTCCTAACACACAGGCTATTTTCTACCAGTATCTTTTATATGATTCTGCTTTCCTTCCGTTTCTGGCTTTTGTCTAGTCCCAGGCATTTCTTGCTGCACTATCTTCTTAGCATTCATTAATAAAGTCTAATATCATTGGGCCCTTTGCATGAAGGACTAATGCAATGGGTAGAAAATGTAGTACTTTACATTACTACAGTTATTACAGTTATAGAATACCCTAGCCACCATTTCTGCAATAGTGCTTTCATGTTTTGCAATCTTTGTCCAATTTTGGAACCTCATCTTAATAACTGGTCGCAAGGGGCCGACAATGAAAGAAAAACAATAGTGAAAACAGACATTACACCACTCATTTTCCTCAAGCTGTAAATTTAGAAAAACTTATAGGGGATATTCATCAAAGTGAGAATTCAACTGTCTAAGTGAATTCTCACCACTTTGGGTTGCTACTCTCCAATTCTCTACTCCTTATTCACTAGAGGATTCCCACAGCAAAGACGCGAATGCATAGAATGCGTAATGTGGTGTAATCATTCAGACAGTAGGAGTTCTGCCATCAGCCATCTAATTCGCCACCACTTCAGTCTGGTAAAGTAAAGCTAAAATGTGAATTCACCTTTACTCGATTATTTGGCCTTTCCTGAATAAGCCCCTTATTTGTACAAAAATGTTTTTGCCACCTTCACAATGTGATAAATACCAGTCTATATGTAATAAAGATGCATTTTACATATTATACCTGCGTAGGGTAATTACTCCTTTTCTTTTTTCTCATTTTCAGGCATGTTATGACAGTAGTTTCACTGTGATAGGAGAGATGAGGAAGTGTGGAATAACTACCACAGAAACCTGCTTAAAGAGTGTCATCATAAGCTTGGAGAGTGGGCAAGATGTAAGTGTTTGTGCAAAATAAATGTGTTTTGCTATATTATTCAGCACAAGTTCATAATAGGTTTTCATCTTATTCTATTATTATTTTAAACAGTTCATCTATATTCAGGAGTCTGGCAATGTATATGTGAACTCTCTCTATGCCCAGCTGCCAATTTCCTCAGGTGAGATGGAAGATGGGATCAGATTCTGGCTAAGACATTACATTTATTTTATTATTGTAGCTTATTATGGTATGGCAGGTGTCTGTTTCTGCATCACATAAGATAGCTGCAATCACCCAACCATAGAAAGAGCAAGAAAATCAGATTCAACTTCAAAGATAATATTCCATGTAGGAATGATTGCCATGCCAACCTAGATGGAAATATGTAGGGATTAGAGAATGTAAGAAGCACAAGGTTTTGTTTAAAAGAGGAAGAGATGGAAGTAAATATTAAGGAAGTCAATTACAGAAACAAGCAGAAGGGTTTAAAGGAGCAGTTAAGCTTGTAGAAGCAACAGCTTAATAAAGACACATTGACTTAATATAGATGTAAATTACAATTTTAAGATTGTATTAACAGAACAAATAATGAAATAGAAATAGAAAAGAGAGAAAACAAAGCATATATTAGCTTACACTAATTATTTACTGTCAGCAGCTCTGTTTAGGGGGGGTTCCTGTCAATCCTTTAGCTAATCAGAGTATGTTACCATGGAACATGCAGGTTGAGGCAGAGTACCCACTTCTTTCTCTTCCTAAGCACTTTACTGCAGCTCTGAGAAAGATTGACCCTTTTAGAATGCCGTTAAGTTGATGGCAAGCTGCTTTATCATAGCTGGCATTAACTAGAAAGTAAATGAAACTGATTTTGTAGGCTGATTTTCAGGAATTTAGCATTAAGTAGAAATGGTGCTCTATGTAACAATACAATATGCACACAAATTACTTTTAATAGGATTATTTCCCTAGACACAGAACTGTTTGCTTTAAGTGGGGATTAATAATGATATTAAGGAAAACAGTTTGGAAAGTTATTTTATTTTTAAGATGTATTTGATTTTTCTACTGAATAAACAAAATGAAATTCTAACTATATGAAAACCATACATTTCTCCTCTCTAGCAAGCGTCACCATCTTCAAGCCTACATCCTTCTTCATCATTGTGCAGACTAGTAATGGTTTACAGCTTCAGGTCCAGCTTGTTCCAAACATGCAGATTTTTATTCACCTGACCCCTTCTTACAACAATTCCATCTGTGGTAAGGAAACAAATTTCTTATTCAGAATAATACTGGAAGTTAATGTGTTCAGTCTTGGGAAGTTCTAAAGTAATAAGCCAGATTTTGACTATATGATCTCTCAATAGGATTATATACCCTGCGATTCACCTAAGATAAAATATTTCTTGATGTCCACCTGAAATCTAACATGTTTGATTTCCAGGACTGTGTGGAAATTTCAATGGAAATCCGGAAGATGACTTCAAGGTCCAAAGTGGATTGATTGAAGCAACAGCAGCTTCCTTTGCCAACACCTGGATGACACAAGCAGGATGCCCCATTGTCACAGACAGCTTTGAGAACCCTTGTTCTCTTAGCATTGAAAATAGTAAGCTACTGTTAACTATTTTGTATTTTATTATATACTTATACCCCTTTGGAATTTCAACTTTTTCCACAAGAATCCTGGAATTCCAAGATGCATTTTGATGTTTTTTAATTTTTATCAGAATGTTATTCTTAGCTTATATAGAGGATATATTAAATTATATAGATGACAATGTACCCCTTGCTGTAATTTATAAGGACATTAATAGACACTGAGGAGTTTCATGACAGTATAAAAACATGATGCCCCAGGCTGACTGCTTTTATACAAGGCATGGAACTCCGAGGTGACTTAATATCATTATAAACTACAGAAGGGGGTCATCCTTTATAATACACACGGCAATTTTGGGAAAAGAATAAAATACATTTACACTTTGAAACCTGTTTCATCACTTGATAAGCTTGTTGCTAGAACAGCTTTTCTTATTTCTTTTCTAGATTCAGCTCTAGCTTGTATAAACAAAAAGGTTTGCTATATCGGATTTTCATAGCTCACACTTTTTCCAGGTGTCCCGCTAACACCACTGTATTCTGTATTCAATAAAAATAGCTGGGAAAAAGGTGCAAAAAAGGTGGAAATATGCTGCGAAAACTTTATGTTTTTGCCATTGCATGTTTCAGGCTACACAGGCTCTTTCACTTGACTCACTTTATATAATATAGGTCACCTGACCTGACACATGACACATTAGCATTTTTTAACTACTTTAATATTAATTCAAAAAGGGCATTTACATAGAAACCCCATTAGGTGACAGTAGTGTACCTTAAAATAAATGTCTAAACCTACAAATACAGCTTACGCAAAACCATCTAAGGTGCAACAAGAGATTTTATTCAATATTATTCTTTCAAAATGAATTACAATACTATAACCTTTTCAACAATATAATGCATGAAATGTAATAATAGTACTAGTTACGTGTGTCTTATAATAAAAATAACAAGAAACTAGTTTACAACAGAATTGGTCTAGTTTTCCTAAATACGCAGATTTTTCTATGCTATTAATTTATATAAGGATACTGCCTGTGTTAATTCTTACATTTTTCTGCTGTTGTGTCTGACTATGTGTGAGCCTTTATGTCTGCCTATACTTAAATTCAATTTATCTGTGCAAACCCTAATTGAAATATTAAAAAATCTGACCATTAGTTCTGTTTCATAGTTTACATATTTTATTTTTATGAAGTGTACAATGATGATGTACTAAAATATTGACAATTATTCCAACAGATAAGTTTGCTGACTTTTGGTGCTCCATGTTAACTGATAAGTCTGGAATCTTTGCCCAGTGTCATCAGAAGGTTGATCCAACTACCTATAAAGAGGTAAGGGTATTTAGCGTTGCTTTTGGCCCAGGACACCTTCACATCGCAGTCTCTCATATCAATATTTATTAGGCCCCCTGAGACAAATTTAGTTGCTGAAAAACCAGATTGAGAGTAGCGAAAACTTATAATTCTCTATAGAGATGACTGTGCAGAAATTCCCATAGAAAATAGTCGCGGTAATTTTTTTGGCAAAAAAGTCAACGAAAAGTGGCAAATAGATCGAAATTACCTTGATAAATATCCCCTCTGGTATTATATCTGGTAAACTGTTACTATATGTGCTTGTAGAACTCAACTATTAAATTGTACTTTGGATTTCTGGTTAATTATGATTTGATCCTAGACAGATCTTTCCTAAAGTCAACATTTTGTCATTTTATCTGCCATTTGCTCTGTATAAAATCCTATATAACCCCCACTCCCATTTAAACATTTTATTCAATCCATGTTAGATCTTTTGAGTACCAAAGTCAGGAAATGTTGCGAAGTTACAAAAACACAATTCTGTGATTTGTTATTTCCTAGCACTTATTTCCAGAATTATTACTAGTCTTTTTTCGAGGGCTCCTGATACCACAATAAATGTTGAAAGAAGATTTTGTGCTTTAAACCACGCCTGCCTATTGGATTGGGAATAACAATGAGAAGTGCACATGCAACTTGAGATCCATTTGAAACCCATGTATTATGTTACAATGGTGCAGTTAATAACATAAAACTCATAAGAATTTTTGTAAACTCATATATTTCCAATTTGAGTAGATGCTGTACAGGCACCAAAGAGCAAAACAGGAAATAAGTTGGAAATATTTTAATACAGGACTATCCAGTGTCCTACATCAGAAAGAAATACCACATATCTAAAGACTTGTTTTTTTCCTGTGTAAGGCTTTTGTAGATCCAGTGAAATTAGTTTATTATATTGGTTTATCAATTAAAGATGCACTATACAGTACATTTAAATCCAGTTAACAATATTTAGCGTTTTACTTTTTCTAAATATAATCTTGCTTTGGTATCAACATCTTCTCTATCAATGTGTCTCCTTATTATACCCAGCCCCTGCAGGAGAAAAAAATAGAAATATTATTTGAATTAAACCCAAATGACCAGTAAAAAATCTTTGTTCTTTTTTAAAACAAGAAATAAAAAACATGTTTATGTTTAGAAACAATGAACAAATATAGTTTAAAGTACTTTTAGCAGACCATGCTACTTCAAGGCCTCCCAGTGAATGCAATACATATAACAACAGCTTCTATTTTAAGTCCAGTCACAGGCTTCACACAGGGTATTAGCTTTTATTGCAACCACTAACAGGAGAACTATTTAGGGGGATCTACACTACTCTTTGGGTGACTTCCCGAGGGATGGATGGTTACCTGACATTCTCTGGGTTCTCATCCTATGTTCAGCAAAGCATTCACTTGCCTAATCCTTACCTGGTGCAACCACCACAGCTTATAATAGGAGCTAAACTTGGCACTGCCTTAAACTTACAATGGAGCACCACCAGGACCTTCCTCCAGTCTAACAGGGCTTCTAAGCAGGTCACTTATATCATAAATGGTGGTGTTATACCAAATTAAATCTGATACCTGCTCCCCAGGGAATTCCTATAACCAAAACCCAATTGGATGACAGCATAACATAACAAAAGGGACACACATTACATTTTAGCAGGGAATTATCACCGAGAAGAAATTATCTGCTTTAATCTATTTTAAGTACGCTATATACAATAGAGACATAATTTGCCAATTTTTTTAATACTTGCAGAATTGTATGTATGATTCCTGCAATTGTGCTAACAGTGAACAATGCATGTGCGCAGCCATTTCATCTTATGTGTACACATGTGCACGAGTGGGAATATTACTGAATGGATGGAGACAAAGTATCTGTACAAGTAAGATGAATATGCTGAATTTATGATTGCTTCTTTGTGTAATATCATCTTATTAACAAAAAGTGTCTCTCAAGTGTAACAATAATAAAATGGTTATCATTGCAAGGCATATTTAATTTTTATCCATGCCTTGGGACCCCAGCCATCACCCAGATTTTTGCCTAATACCTTCTCACCACCCTATGACCTCTTTCTCTTCATTTGGTAATTTTTTTTTCAATTTTCTCCCGCCTATGGGGATCATTCCGGTAGGTCTGAATTTTCTGTCCCAAATTCACTTATAGCGAACTCTCATTATAAAGTTGCGACTGCGACAATTTTTTGTCACAGTCGCGATTTTATAATGGGAGAATAGTCGCGGTCGCGACTTTATAATGGGAACAAGAAGCAATAGGCTAAATAATTACATCTACAATAATCTAAATCAGTTTCTACAGTGTGAAAATATATTAAACTAAAAAGTTACTGTTGATTTTTCTTTTATCTTTTATCCCTGTTGTGACCATGAAAGGGATTGTCGATATTAAACTTTTTTGTTGGGCATTTCCATGGCAGAAGCTTAGCTAAACTTGCCATGTGCAGCATCCAACAGTAAATACAATGACAAAACCACAGTCCTGCTGATGTAAGCATCATCATGTCAGCTGGATCACTATCATATCCTGGAAACCTATATTATATTATAAATTATTACTATATCATTATTATATTATAAAGCATATGCACAAAATAGATGACTTAAACGTAGCAATGGACGAATGACTGGTACAGTTTTTGCCATGTGCACTTATATATTTGTTTATCTCTAAGATTACACAAGCACCTGCCCTGCATCCATGAAATACAGTTACTCTGTCACTAGCTGCCAGCCAACTTGTAGATCCCTCAGTGAAGCTGACGCAACCTGCAGTTTCTCCTTTGCCTCTATTGACGGTTGTGTTTGTCCAAGTGGAACCTACCTGAATGACAATGGTATATGCGTGGGTCTATCAGAGTGCCCTTGTTATCAAGGAGGTACAAAGGTTCTCTCAGGAGAAAGTATCACTGATAATGGTGCTGTCTGGTAAGTGAATACGTATTTACTCCAACACTAAATGCAATGTCACATGAGATTGTAAATAACATAATTGTCTATTATATTACAGCACCTGCATTTTAGGAAGATTAGACTGCATTGGACAACAGAGTGAATTTCAGTGTAAGGTTATTTTGCATCATAGTTTAATCATTTACAAAAATATTTGTATACGTATCTAAATGCATATTTACAAATTATATTCTAGAACTGTAAAAAAATCAGTGGTTAGCGTTTTAGCTGTTTAGATGTTTACTGAGAAACTATAATTTGAAGTAGACTTATACAATTAAAAATGTGTATGTTTTTCTAGTGTGCCAATACCCTATGGTATATTTCAACTGCAATGATCAACCAGTGGGCACCAAGGGATCGGAGTGTCAGAAAAGTTGCTTAATTTTTGACAGTCAGTGTGTAAGTAAGCTTCATACATACTAAAGCCTGCCGGTGATACTGGTCATTATTTTATATGCTGTATATACTGAATATATCTAAGTTAAAGGGAACAAGGTCACTCACAAGACTTAATAAATGATGAAAAAAATATTTTTACGACAAAAAGACAAAAAACCTCAATGCAATGTTTTAGTGGGCCCTGAAACTCATTTCAAGCAAACGCTATGTTAGTAAACCCTCTCAAGTCAAGTTTTTTCACTTTTCCCATGTATTCTATCACCAGTACAGCTTCAAGTACAGTACAAGTCATTCAACCCTCTATTGACTATACCACTGGGTACAGCTAATTTGTTCAATGCTTGTGCTAGATCTGATCTGATTTTCTTATCCTCCATTATACCAGAGAGAGGTTATCTATGGAAACCTTTACAATCATCAAAATAGGTTTTAAAATGGCATGTATATCTAGCTCTGTTCTAATTGTCTGTCCTGTGTCTATTAATATAATAACATTGGTGCAATATTTACTTTGTTTTCCAGTTAAACTTGGCACATTGTTAAGGACTAGTGGACAACTTGGATAGAAAATCATAACTATAGTCCAAAATCTTGCACTCTAATGTCCTGAGTAGCCATCATGCAATAAATGTACAAAATAGGCGAATCCTCTCCAACCCAAGGAGGCAGCGCACATAGAGTAATAAAAAAAGAAAAAAATATATCTAGTCCATTAACCTTATACAAAATATAAATATATAGTGACTCAGTGCAACATGAGTGCAATGAAAAAATACCCAGAAAATTACTGGATATCTAATGAAGGATCAAAAAGTGCAATGTGCACTAAAAAAGTACCTGTGCCACAATAAAATAGTGAGTCTTTTCGGGCTTAATAAATACCGCCCTAAATGTTTTGAGCCTCTATATTTGGAAGCACAGTTTATATTATCTAGCAGTAAGTCATGGATGTGTGGCAGTAGGAAAGCAAGTACACTCTCACGGGATTGTCCACAGCTGAAACAAAATAGCTCTTCTGCATTCAAGTGAACTAACATGACTCTTATGTTTAGTGTGTGATACAGAAGGAATACTGTAACAATGGTGAAAAACCACCTAATTACATAATTCCTGTGCTTTTAACAAAATCCTTTCTGCCTTCTTGAGGATGTATATATCAACTATAATAGTAATCTGATCATGACTTACTAGCGTGTTCTCTCTGAAAAGATTCTTGATTCGCCTAGTGGTTATTCCTATATACTGTAGCTTATTTCTATATTTGATTCATCTTATTAAAAACTTGAATTTACTGTGGATGAAAGCAGGGCTGGCATTAGGGGCATAAAATGGTCACAGTCGCTAAAGCCCCCAAATCTACCCCCTTGCTCATCAGACACTCTACTACACCAGGTGCTGCTCTAAAACTGCCCCTGGATGAAAGTTCTGTTGTCACGTTCTTTGTTGTAATGTTTAATCATAATCTATACTTTGGAATAACTGTGTTTCTACTTGTCATATGTGTAGCTCTGGTGCAATTGGAGCTTTATAAATGCAATAGACATACATATATTTGTTAATGGAAGAGTCTAAGAGATTTAACACATAACGATGCAGCAACTTAAATATCAGCATATATTTTCATGGGAAAAGATTGCATGTGTGTCATTTTGGCATTCAGTTTGCTACATCCGTATATCATATCTAAGTTCACTTATGTTATTTCAAGTAAGAAAATATAATTAAGTCAGATGGTAGTGGTCATTTTTGCTGTGGATCTATTAAGAAGGGGAAGGAGGATCTCTGTAGTGAAACTACCATATCTACATAATACAGCATTGCTATATTATTGATATTGTTATGATATTGTTGCTTCAACTGGTCCATAAAGACATTCTGTCCAGATTATTTGACAAAAAGTGTTTCCTTGCTTAAGGCTTGTGAATACCCATTATTCCCAATGGAGTTGGTCCTGTCATTTTGCCATTTTCATTTTTCCCATAGAAAAAAGAATATTGCTATCAATATGAAATGGAATGGTGAACCTCACTGAAAACACTGTAAAGTGTGCTGGTTTCGATATTACAATATTTTTCAATATCAGTCATTTTGATATTGGCAATATCTCTTAAGTTCTATATAATTCAGTGGAATCGAAAAATCCAGTGAATTTAAAAATAGCATAGAAAAGTATCATTAAATGGCTAAACAATAGGCTAAACAAATTGAAAAGGTTGAAATGGTCTTTATAAATTTCCACCTGAGAGAGGCTAGGTAAATCAGGACCACCAGTAGAAACTCAATTCTCATTTTGGGCTCTGTACAAGTAGTGCATCAGGAGATGTGAAATACTGATTAATACTGCATATTGCATTTAGGGTCCCGTAATACGGCTGCTTTTCACCACAAAAAGGTAAAAAACGGATGTTTTTTGCCGCAAAAAGGTTGAAAACCACTATTTTCACAGTGAAAAGAAAACGGCTGTTTTGTTCATGGCAAAAAAGGGGCAAAAAAACTATTTTCAATTTTATCAAATTTCACCCAAAGAGTCATATTTGATATATTGTTTGAAAGTTATTATTAATAAGCTATTCTTTCCATATAGGTTATTCCAGTACTAGGTTACATGTATAAAATTCAGATATGCTAATGTTGTTTACAGTACAGTACAAAATGCGTGTCTGGATGCGTATGTCCTGAAGGGCTATTAGCAGATGGCAATGGTGGTTGTGTGACGGAGGACCAGTGCCCATGTACACACAATAGTGAATTCTACGAACCAGGTTCAACAATCAAAGACAAATGCAACACATGGTGAGTCCATTTCAGTCTTCACTGCTATTTTTACTTCATTGTGGTTCATTATATAAAAATGTAGCTAAGAATATTCCTTTTGTCATACACAGTACTTGTGTCAACAGAATTTGGAATTGTACCACTGAAATCTGCCCAAGTACTTGCACTCTGTATGGAGATGGACACTACAGCACGTTTGATGGCAAAACATATAGTTTTAGTGGAGACTGTGAATACATCTTGAGTCAAGTAAAAGTTCTTTTTTCAAACATTTGATTTTTTGTAAAGACTAATTTCAGAAATGCAACCAATTCTCATTACACTGATTTGCACCTGCTGTATAAGTTTTCGGTGTATTTGTAAATTATTCTCATTTTCTATTTCACTGTAGGACTATTGCAGTGAAAACTCTGTTCAAAACTCTTTCAGTGGAACTTTCCGAATAATTACTGAAAATATCCCATGTGGATCAACTGGAACATCATGTTCCAAATCAATAAACGTTTTTCTTGGGGTAAGCAAGAATGTTTATGAGAGTCAGTTAATACATGCTACCTACACTTTATGTAGGAAAGTGTCACATTTTATTGTTTTTCCATATTTTTCTTCAGGTTTAAAGATATAACTTTTTCCTTTTATATTTTAAAATTTTGTTTTCAATGACAGTTCCTTTCAAATGAATTAAAAAGTAAAGTCTGTAAAAATAAGCATACTACCTATGGTAGAAATGAATGGGGTAAAGTTGATATAGGGAAATTTTTCATCAATAATTGATATGATGAAAATTAATAATTTATTATGATGAAATAGCAAAAAACAGTAGAAACAATGGTTATGTTTTTAATCAACAAAGTTAAATAAATATGCCACAGAATTGTAAAATATACAAATTTGTTTCTTTCAGAATCGCGAACTTATATTTAGTGATGAGCAACTTAAAGTTGTGATTAGGGATGGTGGAGAGTACCTACCATTTATGGTACAACAGATGGGCATCTACATGATGATTGAAGCAAAAAATGGCTTAATATTATTATGGGATAAAAAAACAACAATTATCATCAAACTTCAGTCTACATTTCAGGTAAGGTTATTGGACACCTTAAAAATCCAATCACATTTAATTCATACATTCATTTTCAGACTGGGTATTATTAAAGGAATATAGTGCAGCTTAATTTGGTACATTTTATTTTTTTCATTTATGTTGAGAAGTGTGGTTGCATTCAATTGAGGATAGAAGTTTCTTTATAATATAAAATATGTAATTTTATTAACATCAGAATGTTAAATTGAACCTGTCACCAGAAATACATTACTGTTCTATAGAATGCCTATCTATCAAACACATGTTTCATCTTGATAACATTAAAGTGCTTACTCAAGCTAAGACCAAACAGACTAGGAAATTTCTAGAGGCTTGGTATTCTTCTAGTAGTTCAGTTAACAGACATATAGATTTAGACAAAGTGTACGAACTAATGAGAGTGAAATACTTGAGAAATACACAATTTAGCAATATAATACAACCTCACGAACAAGCTGGTCATAACCATATGGACATAAGTCTCAGAGATTGAACAACTAATCAGCTACCAGCATAGTTCTACACAGAACCTATATAAACACAAGCATTTAGGAAACAGCACATTACTACCATGCACTGAAGATATCATCTCATTTGATGATGAAATGTTTGCAATTAAACTGCCAAGTTTGAAGAACAACCGAAGATTGTAACTTTCTACCCAAACTACCAACACCACCAGTCTTCAAAACTATTTTAATGCATATCTATGCCTACTGCTTCCATAAAATAAATATTAAAAGCTATATATTAAGTATTTTAGACCTCCTGCTTTTCCTTCATAGCAGCCAACATTTGCATTGTCCTTTTTTACTCAATACTCCAAGATCTCAAACCTGCTCACATAGCTTCCTGTATAATAATTGACACCTCCAACAATCTTATGATTGCAGCAGTGCGATTGATATGCTGGTATTATGGAATAGGCCCCCTCCCCTGCATTTGAATATGAGGTCAACCAGTGATGTGGATAAAAAACTGTGTACAGAAGAAGTGATGCATATGCTATAAATCTCTTGGTCCAAATACCTTTTTCTTTCTTTTTTTTTTTTTTTTTAATAAAAGACAAATAAAGGGAGGCTTATTTTTTTATTCTTAACAGAAACTGGTACATTGTATAGCTGGAGACAGGTTCACTTTAATTTTAGATGGTGGAAGAAAGGCTCCAAAAACAGCAATCACTACAAACCCTTTATTGGGTAAATAATTACACACGGTGTGTGATTATTTACCCAATAAAGGGTTTGCAGTGAATGCTGTTTTTGGAGCCTTTCTTCCACCATCTAATTTTTGTTTATATTCTACCTTGTGAGAGTGAACACGGCACCCTCGGAAGTGAAAAGGCCAGTACTTGATTTCATTTCTTCAGTTGCAACACTTTTTATGCCATTTGCACTTTAAAGGAGAACTATAGTCAGATTACATCTTTACATATGCAGTACTATACCATAGTAAAAAAGCATTTCTCCCCAGTAGTTGTTCCATCTGAAGCTGGATGAT
>JAKJJM010055133.1:0-14641 GCA_021901965.1 Pipa carvalhoi | reverse complement strand
CACACACACACACACACACACACACACGTGTGTGTGTGTATAAATAAATCATTTATTTATGTTTTTATAGACCGGTGTCCCAACATACTGTTACAGCTCTTATTGCCCTTCTGCCTGTGTATGTAATGTCTTCCTACCACTTAGATTGTAAGCTCTGTGGGGTAGGGACCTCCAACCTCTTGTGTCAATCATAACCTGGCACTTAAAGTGTTTTTATGCTTGTAAGTTACTTACTTGTATTGTGTAATGCACTTTTCCCATGTCTATCTTATGTTTGTATTGTTGAATTGTACAGTGTTGCGTAAATTTGTGGCACTTTATAAATAAAATTATACATACATACCATGTGGCACTGGACATTGTTAACATATTAAATTGTAATTTGCACATGGCTGAATAATTTGAGTAAGAGACACCTAGGTTAGGAACTTGTTTAACTGGTACAGTAACTTATAATGTCACTCTTCACTGTAACTTGACTTCTATGATCTGTCAGCAGTAATATGGCTATAGTAGATACTAATATGGCTGCTTGACCTACTGAAAAGTAATCGGCATAAAAAGTACAATAAATGCAGTGGCTGAATATTGTGGTAGCATTGCTAAAAGATTTATTATGCACAGTGCATTACATGTTTCAGTCATAAGCTTATTGGCAAATGGTACAAAGGACTTAAAGCTTGAAACATGCTACCACATTTTTCAGCTACTCCCCTTATTGTTATTTTTAGACTGATTGATTGCTTTGGGTGCCTGAATGGAAGTATGGAAGAAAGACAGGCTGTTTGGTTGTTCCCACTGGACCTTGAGGTTTACAATGTGGTGGTATACAAATAATAACTTTTATGCAGGCAACATTGTACCACAACTTGTTTAATGGGCATATTTTGGAGTAACTTGTCTAATGAGTTTACTGTGCAGTAACTTAACTGATAGACACACTGCCCGTTAAAGTGACTGTTTGGAGCATTGCCCAGTAATGTGACTAATGACACTTTGCCTAATAAATGGCACTCTCGCATATTAAATTGGCTGGCCAATGGCCGTCTTTTCCAGTAATTTAGCCAAAAGGCGCCCTGCCCAGTAACTTGGGCAATAGGTACAAAGTGTAACAAATTGGTTGCTGGGTTCACTGCTCTGTAATTTGGATGCTTTGCTCACTTCACAGTAACTTGGCTACTGGGCACACTACCTCGTGACTTGGCCAAAGACTTTTAAATATCCCGTCAACAATAACTCCACTGTTAACATATATTTATATATATTCAGTTTTTATTAAAGGCCTGTGCTGTGGTAAGCACACAAAATGAAATTCTTGATGTCTTGAGTACCAAAGTAGCTTATCCATTTTTAATTGATCCTATAATGAATGTAAATTTTTCATGTTTAATTGCTGCCAAAAGCATGTTTTAAAGCTGAATGACACAAAGTTATTCACTTGTGTTTTGTATTGCTTTTCTTCCAATACAGACACACAGCAAAAATGTGAATTGTCATGATTTGCTTAATAAATAGTCAATGTAAATGTCATGACGTGTTGCAGGATTAGCTCATGTTTTCAGTCAGTGATTATACCTGTGTGCCATACCTATAATGATTCATTTAATTATAATGAAAATTGATCCACAACAAGTTTCTCCCTGGGAAAAATTGTGGTGAATGCATGCATGTGATTTGTCTCTTGTGGCATTTGGGCCAGATTGTCACTAGTGAATCTTGCCACTGGAAATTCTACACATTTGATTACTGCTGGTGATAAGCCATACAAATAACACCTGCCAGTGCCTACAACTATGAAACAGTGTTTGTGGTTGACAGTTACTGACTGGTTTGTAAAACGTGAAAGTTTTATAGTATTTTTCTCAGAAAATTCACTGTGATTCTTAAAGGAGTTTATAAGCAAGGTTTATCTTCTCTGTAGACTTTGGACTTACCTTTCTGAAGTTTAAATAGAAAGTGTAGTTTATTTGGCCAATGTAAATATACAGAGTATAGTCAGTTGTGCTTTTCTTGTTTGAAAAAATTAACAGAAAATGTATTTTATATATAAATAGTATACATTTTCCTCTGAAGTCATTACATTTTATCTATGCATCAATAAAAAAAATATTTAATTAAGAATCTCTTTTTCCCGTTTTTTTCCTTATACATTCCAGGTGAGTCCGGCTGCCGGTTTGGTATCCATCCTGAAAAAACGCAGTGAAAGTGACAGTGAAAAGTCCACCCAAACACTTCAGAAACATGCAAAGAGAAAAGTGCGCTTCCAGGAAACAGAGGATGCTCTTGAACAAGGTATTCTGTCAGTCAGACATGTAATTGAGAGATCCTTGTAGGTCAGAGTGCCTTATAGCTAGGCAGCCATCTTTAGACACAGTAAGCTTGCTAGGGCAACTGTTGATATTTGTTAAAGATCACAATTTATGTACTTTAAAAGTTAAGTGATTAAGTTTTTATCTGCTTAAGCAAATTTTTCTTCATGTTAAGGCTTTTTCCTGCTAATCAGTAACGTAAATGCAGACAATGAAAAATGTGACAAGGAGTGCTTCTTTAAAAAGCAATATTGGTATTATCAACAAATTATGGCTGCTTAACAGCCATACAAAATGTATTGTTGGGGAAAGAACCCTTAAAGAAAAAGAACTGTGGTATTACCACCTTAGCCTTATGCTGCACCCACTGACTAGGCCAATTTGTGTAAATAATAAGACTAAATTATGAACTGAAGTGCTTTATCTGTGTGATAAATAATTTCATGTTAGGTTTAACATTTGCATATTAAAAATACTTCTTAGTTGGAATTCAGCCCCCTGATCTTTCTGACTATTGGAGAGGTGCCCTGTAGGCACTGGCCTCTCGTGCTTAAAGAATAATCCTGCATTGTACAACACTCAGGGTCACTATTAAAAATACACTTTTTATTTAAAAAAAAAAACTATTAAACCTGTTCAAGGGTTAAGCAAATAGAATTTCCCCCTCAGCATAAAGCCAACCAGCTACACTAAGCCTATAACCGTGTAACAGACTAGCAATGTTACATAGTCTGTACTGATGCCAGTTCCCTCAGTGTGATCGTAACAACTGGTGTGTAGTAAATTATGGCAAAGCCTATTAATCCACCTCATCTGCACTATCACATTTAGATACTGTGATCTGCTGCTTCCTTGCCAATGACATCAGCCTTATGCTGTTTATTGTCACCAGGTACAATTCACCTGTATGCACTTACATCACAGCACCATCATTACAGTGACAGTGGCAACCTAAGTTAAAACTGAAAAAGAAGAAAGCGCACAAAGGGGTACTATATAATGCCGTATCACAAATAAATATGAAGATAGTAGGATGAGTCCCTCAGCACAAAATGTTAAGTGCAAAAAATGGTGTAGGAATAGAAGGACCCCCAGCAAACAATCCGTGGATCAAAATTCAAGTGCAATGCAGACAAAACCAATCCGTGCTTAGGTATAAATGGAGGCTTACCAAATAATTCTGGAAATAGGATGTTCAAAAAACACTCAGTCAATGGATACCGTATTTTTCGCTCCATAAGACGCACCTGACCTTAAGACGCACCTAGGATTTTAAGGCAGAAACTAAGGGGAAAAAAATTCTGAACCAAATTGTGTGCTAAAATGTACCACCCCTCCCCTGCCTGTCCTCCCCTTGCTGCTCCCCTGCCTGCCTGTCCTCCTGCCAACGCTCACCTGCCTGCCCTCCTGCCATCCCTCCCCTGCCTGCCCTCCATTGCCCCCCTGCCTTCCCTCCTACCACATCCCTACCTTGCCTGTCTGCCCTCCTGCCGTCACTCCCCTGCCTGCCCTCCCTCCTCTACCTGCCTACACTCACTCCCCTACCTGCATGCCTACCCTCCCCTGCCTGCCCAGCCAGCCACCACATAGCCGCCAGTCAGCTAGCCCATAGCCAGCCACCTGCCTACCCTCCCCTCCCTGCTTCCCCTCCTTACCCCAGCATCCCAGCGATGCTGCGCGTTTCTCCGCAATAATGTAAGTTCAGCTGGACAGCTATCCTTGACTCCTTCGGGTCTTGGCGGCGAATAGAGCCGACAAGACTCGAAGGCGCCTATGAGTGACGTCACGCTGAAATTACATCATTGCGGAGAGACTCGCCGAGCAGAGCAGCATCACTGGAGCCCTGGGGTAAGGTGAGTTATCTTCACTCCATAAGACGCACGGACATTTTCCCCCAACCTTTGGGGGGAAAAAAGTGCGTCTTATGGAGTGAAAGTTATGGTATATAGCTATACATCAAGTAGCTTGATAGAAGTGAACCAGTATTTAAACGACAGCACTGTAGGTCTCAATCCAAGTTTCAGCACATATCAGCATGTAAAATGAAAAAACAGAACTCCATAGTGCAGATAAAAATTTCTTATATTGGGAAAAAAACAAAAAAGGTTTATACTCACAAGCCAAGATAATAAAACAGCATATAACAAACAAGAAGAGGTCTCTCAACGCGTTTCACCGCTCAGTAAGCAGCATCCTCAGGAGAAATATGTGAATCATATTCTGTTCTGTTTTCTCATTTTCCATGTTGATATGTGCTGATACTTGGATCATTCTAGAGCTTACAATCTAGGTGAGAGGAAGACATTACAAACACAGATAGAGGGGTATAAGTGCTACTAACAGTGTGTTGAAACATTGGTCAATAAATACATATAACATTCATGACCTCATTCTGTATCAAAGAGTAAACTTCAGCCAGTAAAGAAACACACAAAAGTCAAGTTTCTAACAAACTCTTGTTTGTTTTTTTATAAAAATCTGTAGTTGGTCATCTAACTTTAAAATCTTTTTTTTTTACTTTTTACAGATGAAATTGGTGGAGGTTCCTGTATTTTGCTTATATTACTCTGCATAGCTACTGTTTTTCTTAGCATCGGAGGGACTGCATTATATTGTACATTTGGCGATGTGGACTCCTCTGTTTGTAAGGAGTTTGCTACCAACGTGGACTTTTATTACACGCAGATGCTACATGGAATAGAGGAGTTGAAACACTGGTTGTATGCCACATAGATGGCTGAAGAAAAATTGTATGCCCACTTTGCTGGAACTGTGGCATCCTCTTATTACTATAACTTTGGTTAAATTATCCTTGGAGGTTAATGTCTAAACTCAGCAAACATTTCTGCTCTGTTACAAGATTTGCAAATGAATTATCTTATCTTATTTTAGGTTCTTTTACAATGATTTTAAAAGACTGTGTTTTAAGTGGAAGAAGTATGTAAAGCATCTGAGTAGCACTGAATCATGACACAGCCACAAAATTAACCACTCACATCAACATCAACATGTGGCTTTTTACAGATGGAAAGAGACATTTGGCTTTTATGCAATAAGTCTAGGTAGTTACTTTTCCTTGCATCATCCTGCTCTCACTGATTTCTTTGAGACTGTGCATGTTTTGTAACTTAAATGTCTGTTTGGGCTACTGAAGATTATGCTATTTGAACATATTAGAATTGTTTTTTGGTTTGTACTTTTACATAGGTGCTTGGTAATCCTGGGTACAAGCAGTGTTGGCTTAGACTATTCTACATGCTGTCTGCTGTTGTTACATAATTACTTTATCCTAACCCCGAAACTCCCAACCAGTTGATCCAGCTCCTTGAGCTACATGTAGATTGCTGCAATTAATTCTCAATGTTTCTGATGGTGGAAAACTGTTTTTCTGTTGCTTGAACTGTAGCCCATGTAGCTTGTCCCAAAGGAGACAATGAAAGTTATTCAACGCAACAGCAGTAGGTTGACAAAGCATTACCATGTGTGAGAGAGGAGTAACGGCACACCTATGTACCCTGATGGAGGATTGGCACCAGGACACCTTATCCTTCCCCACCCCCCACAGCTCTGCCCCCTCCCGTGCCCCCCAAGACCAAAAGACTGAGGCTTACCAGGATCTGGAGGCAGGTGGTTCAGGGCTGTAGATGGGTCATTGTAGAGGGCTCGAGTCCAGTCACCACTGCAACTGCTTGGATCCTCTGTAGTTACACCCCTATTATGTACATTTAAAGCCTTTTGGTAAACCCCTTTGGGGTAGCAGACACACTGGAGAAAGTTCTCAAGCCAATGCTTCTTTGCAATGCCTGAGATAACTGTACCTTTATTTAACAACATAATATGAGTCACTGGACTTTTCCACTATGTCTATTTTATTTAAAAGGATGAATTGGGAACATTTGAAACTATTTATTTTAAATTGTCATCTCTTCAGATCCATTTAAAAAGATATTACTTCTTCTTTAACCACCCCATGCAAATGTACAAAATTAAAAAAATGGAAATTCAAGGTAGCCATTGGACAGGAGTTGATGCTCTTTTTTTTGTATTTAGACTTTAATTTAACAAAGGATCAAACATTTATCAAATGAGAAATAAAAACCTGCTATAGTGATTGCAATTATCACCCCACACCTTCAATTTATTTCCTATTATTGCACAAAAGGATGAACTGCCATATAGCTCACTGGTTTATTGTTTATCATCTTTCCCACATTTCCTTTATTTATTGTTAATCAGGTGTAAAAGTTGTTTTTTAACCACTGTTAGTTTTTTCTGCAAATCTCATTAGATGTTTACCTGTATATCAGGCTATGATATAGATACAGTACAGTGTCAAATAGGACACCATGTCCAATGCTTCTCAGACATAACCAACTTCAGGGTTCAATGGCCAGACACAGGGCCCAGTGCCCATCAAGAATAGAAAAACACATTGTCCAGAGACCCATCAGTTACACTGATGTCAAGGCCATGAAGCCCCATTACTTGCATTGACCAGTAGCCCAATAAGTTACAATGTCCATTGCTCTTCGTTCCATAATAACATTACATTGTTCAATACATTTAGTAGCAGCAGCCCTGTTATCATTCACAGAATAACTATATAAATTTGTCCCTGACAGCAAACTGACATGATTTGTAATCTTTTTGAAAAAGGTTCTAAAAAAAAAACAAGAAAACTATCACCAAAATCAGATGGCAGTAAAGCCTAGTAGTACTTGTCCTCCTGCAGCAGTGGGAGAGAGAGCAATGCAGACTGGATGCGGCAAGCAGTTTGATTTGCCGACTCCAGTAAAATGACAATGTAACATTTTCTGTTTTGAATCATGTTTCTTTGGATTATTCAGTCATTATTAGTCAAACAAATTTAACAGAAAAGCGTGCTTTTCTCATTTAATAAAATCCATAGTCACTCTTCTTGTGGTTTTTGTATTAAGATTTTTTCTAACCTCTTTCAAAGGCGAGGCCACTCACGTAATCAGGATAATGGTGATTTAATGATACTAGAAACTGGTGACTATTATAAATGAAAGGGCAGTATGCCTTGTGACCACCACAGTCCCCCGTCCCCCCCACCCATTAGACACAATGGTTTATTTATTGTATATACTTATATTTCTCACCTTTGGTGAGAATTGTATAGCAATTATATGCACTAGTGTGACCATAAAACATTTCACTAAATATAGGTCTGAGCTGTAAAAGATTTTAGATTAGGCGTCTCCCACCTTTCAAAGTTTTCTGTTGTGATTGCTTTAAACTACGTAAAAAAAAGGTCCACTTTTCGTATGATAAGCAATTTTGATTTCTTTTCACTGTAGATTTGACAAACCTCATTATTAAAGCCTGTGCAATTTAAAATCCAGTATAGGCTATTTAACTGTACTTATTGGTACTGGCTGGCCCAGTATAAAAATTATTTTGTGTTACAGCATATTTATTTCCATTTGATTGGAGTAAAGGGAATTTGCATACATGTGTGATATGTTTAACGTGATCCAAAAACATTTACTTTTAACAGATGTTTATAATTACTGTGTCTTGTACTTTAGTGTTTTGTAGTTGTCTTCCTGTTTACTTTATAATGTTTGTGTTTGTCTGTTTTCTTGATATTTTGAACCTGCTCTAGAAAAACACTGTCTTTGTCTGTGAACCAAAAAGTTGAATTAAATTTTTAAGAAGAGTTTTAACTGAATAAAAATATTTATTGCGCTAATGCATAAGATTATTAAAGAATACTACATTTACCTTTTGTTGTGAAGTATATTTTACTGAGCTTTTACATAGGTTTAAACATTCTCTGACAACTCAATAAGGGCTTTAGGTGCTTCACTTTCAGTTATTGTGTACAGAGTTAAATGAACAATTTGTTGCTTATTGTTCAGCAAAACCTTCTAAACTGCTTTTATCCAGATCCAGCAAATGAATTATGTTTAAGATTCTCCAGTGGTTATAAAGATTGTTGCTGATGCAGCGCTTGATTTTTATTAAAATAAAAAATATACACCAGTTACAACTTTTGCCTAAATTACTTCTTACCTAATTAAAATAATCCTAAATGAACTTTTCACTTGCAGTTTTATGAAATTAAAGTTTCATTTTCATGCACAATATTGTATCAGTAGTGTTGGTAGTACAGTAATTAAATGATCATTTCTAGCATCTTCTGCCATGTCATCAACTGTATATTTCCAGAATTTTTTTTTCTTATTGTATTAAAAAAAACTTTGCATTTTTGGCATCGATACCTCTACTTGGTCTAGTGTGGGTACTTCCAAGGCACGAAAAAATTAATTTACTAAATAAAGTAAATTATGTGACATTTTTATCTCCAGACTACATTTTATTATTACTATTATTGCATATTTATATAGCACTGGCATCTTCCACAGAGCTTTAGTCATTCACTTCAGTCCCTGGCCCAAATAGATTACAGTCTAGTTTCTCTATTCAGTCATGCACATATAGAGTAGGACCAGTTTATTCACATTTCAATTAACTTAGTGTGTTTTTGGGTTGTGAGAGGAAACTGGAATACATGTAGGACTACTCTGAAATAGTCACAGGCCTGTGTACAGGGAGAGCATACAAACCCCATGCAGATGTCCAGGATAGAATCGAACACAGAACCACTGCACTGCCAGAATTATGTTCTGTAAACTAGAATTCTGGTGTTTTTATTCTGTAGTTACAGGCCTGTGTCTTATGGACAGTTAACAAGACAAATGACCTAAGATAGCTTTTCAGTAAAGTCTATAAGAAAAATAGAATTTATTACACACAAGGGGGCATATTTCCTAAAGTTGAACACCTTTTTCAAATAGTAAATGTAGGAGAAACAGTCTACATTTATTAATATCACTGTTTTTTTCCTATTTACTAAACTTTTCAAAAGCATTTTTATCTCCCAAAACAATTCTCCATCCTCAGGCTGGCGAAAACCCATTATTCCCTATGGAGATGGTCCTGTCATTTAGCTTAAGTCCAAAATATTTTCCCATCGAAAAGACCCATCGATATTGATCTGTAATGGAAGGAACCCTCATAGAAAAGCATTGCAAAGTGTGCCCTTGATAACGATTTATTTCGATGGGGAAACATTTTTATCGATCCTTTGTAAATCAGGGGAATCAAAAAGTACAGGGAAACAAAAATTAACAGCGAAAGGGGGTAAAATCAATCAATAGGGTCGAATAGATCTTAGTAAATATAACCCAAGGTGTTTGCCATGAAACTTGTCTTGAGCAATAAAATTCAACCAAATTATTTGTAAGAGATATGAACCTAAAATTTACCAACATGAACCAGAGTGATATTTACAAAGCAATCATTATTCTGTCATTAAAGAGGTTCCCCTTAACTGCATAAGATTAATTCTAATATTGATAAAATCATTTTTCAAATCTAATTTAGAAATTTTCACTGCGTGTCTGCCAGCTCGATCCTGCTGTACAGATCTGATCAGATTACTGGTGCCCACCAGGAAATAAGCGAGCAGGGGCCCACTAAGCAAGAGATTTTGTTTCTTTAGTTCCTATGATGTTTTCAAATCCCACTTCTTTTATGTCTCAAAATCCCCTACCTGCTTTACATTACCCTTTAGGAATATGCCATAATAGTACAGGTTGAAAGTCCAGTAGGGCCCATTAAGGCCTGGGCCCATCTGGAATTTTCCCTGTGGCCTGGTGGCTCATTTAGAAGACTGGTTAAACAGTCATTATTTTCACAAACTGTAGTGCAGGTACCATCTCTCTAATTTCCTACCACCATGGGGGTCATAGCAAACCACACATAGTGGCAAGTAATGATGTCTTTATTTTTTTTAAAAATACTAATAATTTCCACTGCTGATCACTCCTCCAGTGTTTGTGAACTTAGTCTGGGACTATATACTAGGTTCTGTAAGGGCATGAAAGGGGCATGCATTTCAAAGCATAGATTAGATATTTCTCACCAGTGTATTCACAAATACTCCTACTTACTATGGACATTGTTAAAACTTGGAATCGTAATCTTAATAAGTGTGAAGTTAACAGAGATGAATGAATTGCTGTTAATGTTTGCTGTAAGC
Organism: Pipa carvalhoi; assembly: GCA_021901965.1. Lineage (NCBI taxonomy): Eukaryota > Metazoa > Chordata > Amphibia > Anura > Pipidae > Pipa > Pipa carvalhoi. The sequence goes on along the minus strand of JAKJJM010055133.1, from coordinate 4,261 downwards.
CAAGGCATCTCTTTTTTTCTTAACTATTACTGCAACATCATTTTTTAATTTGCAGATGCAACATTCAAGTTGTTGCCAAAAGTCCTTAAACATTTGTGATTGCTTTTCAGTAAATAATCGCAGAGTGTTGACATTTTCTTCTTCCTGGGGAACAAAATACAATACTAAGTTAAAACATTATTAAGATAAAGTCCAATATATCTTCTGAAAGAGGAATATACATATTTATATGAAAAGGACAGCCACTGTAAAATACGCATAGTGATCATTTTAAAAATCAGTTGACAGTCAATCAAAGAATTATAGAGGACTTAACAGGAGCAATCATTCCAGAGGTCTAGAAACTCATAGCAACCAATCTACAGTTAGCATTCACTAGTACTGGGGAGCTAGACTTCTGTAAATGATTGCATCTGTTTATTAATCCCCATTAGTGTTTTATCCTAGCTGACTAGAAATCAATTATGGAAGCTGTTTTTAAGGTAATTATGGTATGCTATGTTTCAATAGATAGTTAAGGCCCTACATAGGAGGATTGTTTCCGGGCTTGCTGAGATGCATACAAGAGATGCAGGCTTCAGTGGAAGGATCATGGGTGAAAGGTTAATACTCTCAACTGACTCCTATAGAAATTTGAGTCACAAATTGTGAGACAAACTGTCAGAAATCTGCATGTTTACGGGACAATTTGCACTTTGATAAATATAACTTATAGTGTAGTTATCCATAGGACAGGGGTCGGCAAATTGCAGCTCTTCAGCTGCCTTGTTGTGGCTCTGAGCGCATCTCCCTAGCCCCACCCATGACCTCTAATGCTTCTTCTGATAAGTTGTCTGCAGGTCATGTGATCGGGAGCATGTGCTCCTCCCCTTTTGTGGTTCCACAAAAAAAATTTCCCTGGTGGAGGAGGGGGTGAAATGGCTCCCTCCTGTGCAAAGATTGCCAACCCCTGCCAGAGGATATTCTGCCCATTTCCACATCAAGGTACAGTTTATGAAAGGTTCAGTAACACCAAAGAAAATATAAATTCTGATTTGGATTGGCAGGACAGTTGTAAATATAGCACTTGTAAAAAGGTTATATTTAAAGCATAATATATTGTTTTCTATGTTGCCTTAAATATATGTTCAGTAAAAGCTCTAGAAAGCCCAGATTTAAAGCTAAATAATTAAATATCACAATAACACAATGATTATACAGTGACTGCATGCATTTGAGGCATTTTAATTTTTTAGTATTACTGTTCTAATTAAGTCTAGACAGGTAATCCCTTCCTGTAGGTCATGTGTTGTTCCCTATTGCAGTGATAATATACAATTCACCTTCTATGAGATACAAACTTACTGGAGGTTTATAGTGTTTCAGCCGCAGGAAATGTGCTCGTATAGTGCTCATGCTTTGATAGAAAACCTTAAGAGCTTTTGCAAAATCTGCATCATAACTAGTCTTTAAACCAGAATGTCTTCCAGATTCTTGCAAGGTGACTGAGCAGTGCACACTTTTAACAGGACATCCTTGACTGTGTACACCTGTCAGCTTTTCTGAATCTAAATTATAAGAAAAATATGAGAACATTTATGCAAGTATTGGGTTATGCTGAAGACCAAATAATCAGATAATTTCACCCAACAAAATACTATATAGGGAAAACAAGAAAGGCTCATAGTGCACTATGCAGAACAGGAGAAGAGTTATCATTAGCTTGGAAACATAGAAAAGAAGCAGTTATAAAGGCAGAATGTAACACTTGAAGTCCAAGATGCCACTTGATTATGGACACCTAGGGAGTGGATATTTTCCCACATGTGATTGGCTGACTGGGCTACCTGGTTGCTGAGCTGACAGGATCTCCAACAGCAGTAACCCCTGTACCCCACTTTTGATAATCTTGGGTTCAGTTAATGGCAGATTGCATTTATATTCTCTAGTTATTGACTAATGAAGCCAGAATCATGGCAGTCTGCTGACCTAGCAGCAGGAAGTAATCATTTATAATAAGCACATGAATTGCAATGCAGACTTGCTGGGACAGAGCTAAGGAAACCAGGACTGTAGCACAGAGAAAGCATCTTAGGATTCAGCCACCTGCAGAAAAAGTGTAGCTAAGATAGTTTATGTTGCAGTTTCTTTTACAGACACATCAGGATTGTACCAACAAGGTTATGGGCAGAGAGAAGATCAACACTATAGCCTCCATGAGTGAGTGTATTGAACATCCTCATGGATGCTTGAAGCAGATAACCTAAGGAAATCACTTTGGATATCCTGTAGGGAGCAGTGACAGTTCTTCTAGAAATCACTGTGGAAGTATTGTGAGTAATACTGGGGAAGTGCTATTGATTTGTTTATTGTGTTCTTTTAATAAACCTTCCCTTATTCTTTACTATAAGTTCCCACTGGTAGCAATACTGATAAGTAGAAAACCACCCTGAGAAGTGAACAGCTGCAGTTGGCAACTATCTATTGTGTAACCCAGGTAGCAATTCAATGCCCTGATGCACAGATCGTGTTGGGAAATTTTACGTTACTGTTAGAATTACAATGTGTTTTTACTTTTGTGGACTGAAATAATGGCTATTTAATTCAACATGTAATTTGTTAGATTCCTAAAGTAAGCCTTAGTAAAGTAGGCTTACCAGACCTTTCTATTCACTTGGGACTTGAGACATGGGAGGATTAGAGTTGGGGAACTGACAATGGGCAGAAACTGCACAATTTGGGGGTCTTGTATTAAGAGAGCTGCATATGGTGAGGCGTGTTGTGGGAAACTGGGGGAATGTGTGTTTACGGCACTCGTGTATATCTGAATCTACCCATTATACTCCTTTTCACTGCTGCAACTCGGAGTAGTGGAAAGATGACAGTACCACTCCCACATTTTTTGGTAAATCCTCTTGGCTCTGCCTTTTTAACTAGGAAATGTGTTCTGCATACAGCATTTTTACCTGACAAAAATGTGAGCATTCACAGAGCTAGAGTCTTTTTTTCCCTATACAGGTTGATAAGAGGGAACCCCCAGACTAGCTGGTCAGTACCTATAGGGAAGGATTGGGCTGAATGGGGGTCAGGATCTAGCATAATTTATACATCGCTACTTAGTATAATGCCTAACTTTTTTTCCCTCACAGGTTGATGAGAGGGAACCCCAGACTAGCTGGGTAGTACCTATAGGGAAGGGTTGGGAGGAGTTTTGATATTAGGTCTTTTTCACTTTAACACTTTCTAATTAATATTTTTGGTGTCCTGTTAGCCATCTGTTTACCATTTGAATTAAATTATAATAAATTATTGTTTTTATTGGTGTGCAGGCATATTAATTATGCTCTCTACATGTCCTTTCCTGATTTTCTTGGTGCTTTATGTTTAGCATTTTGTGCCCTGCACCCACACCACTTTAGTTTGGGGACTGAGTAGCAGAGTGCAATCTCTCCTCTAATATTCTTTTTAGATCATTAAACCAGACATGGGGAACTAATCAATTTAAACAAAATTAGATTATTCAGTTTGGAACTGTAAATGTTCTTACTGTTTATTTTTTTATTTGGCATAAAAAAACAGATTTCCATAGACCAAGGATATACAGTCCTAAACTAACATTTCATTTGAATTAAAAACATTCACATTGCAGGTTTTCCAAAGAGCCTCCTTAAGATGATTCAGCATGTTCAGTTTAATTACAAAATTGGCCTGTGATGCATAGTTTATTCTCCCATAAAGGACTGCGTTATAATCCATGCACTTTATTACCTTTCCCTACTAAAGTAGCAAACTCCATAATTGCTGTGTGTGTAAAAACAGTCCCGAAACAGATGCTTAACAGTCTCTTTGGTATTTCATGCAGGTCTTGAGCATTTGCTCACTGGAGTCACACCTCTCTCTTGAACTGTAAAATCCTGGTAGACAGATATTTGTGCAACCCTTTCCATGCTAGATCCTTTTAACTATTATAAAGATCTCTGTTGCTTACCATGACCCATAACAACCCAGCTATGGGTGGTAGCAATGTAAATATATGGAAAGGAATGCACATCCAATTAATATACTGAAGTACTGTGGTGCTAACTTCTCTAAATACTTGGCAGTATCAATTGGATAACATCAAAAAGAAAAAATAGAGAGATGTACACACTGAATTAGTGGTATATAACCATACCTTACTTTATCACCTTCATTGGTAAGGTATTCAGTGTGTGCAAGAGGTAAGAGGGGAGGGCTGAGAGCAAGACTACAGCTTAACTCCTTTGAGCCCCCACTCCCCAGC
>JAKJJM010055108.1:0-12295 GCA_021901965.1 Pipa carvalhoi | reverse complement strand
TTTGGGGGGGGGGGGGGGGGGGGGGGGGGGGAGAGGTACCATAATAGGTTATATACAGCCTCTGGAATAAATGTGTGCTCCTATAGTGCATGATGTTAGCTTAATACACTGTGTGTTGTCTATCATATGCAAGTGGTTTATTATATTGGTACAGAATACATAAACACTACAGCATATAAAAGACATTATATGCATTTTATATCTTTTCTAATCCCTTTTTTCTACATTTTTATTTTAAATGCTTTTTTTTTTTTAACATGAAATTACTATTTATTTCTTCTGAGGGTGAATCAACAAATAATTATTCTATTTTTGAATAACCCTTCAAATTGTTTTTTTTATTCAAACTGCAATTTTTTTTTTATATTTCAACAACAACCGTGTATTATATTGTGGTACACTGCCATCTAGTGTCAGTTTGACTTAAAACAGTTTTCCTTTATTACATGATACACTTTGAAGCCAGTATATGGACTTATCACTGACTGTGATTTAACCTATTTCATTGAAGAAGAAAAAAACATTTTTTTTGCAAGAATGTATACTTTAATACTTGATTTCTGTTTTCAGGCACAGCTTATTGCTCAGTCAATTGGTCAGGCTTTTAGTGTAGCCTATCAGGAATTTTTACGAGCAAATGGAATCAACCCAGAAGACCTCAGTCAAAAAGAATACAGTGACATCATTAATACCCAAGAAATGTACAATGATGACCTCATACATTTTTCTAACTCTGAAAACTGCAAAGAGGTACAGTATCTAAAAATTTGTTCTTGTTGCCCTTATATCTGTACTTGTATAAATTTAAAATAAATAACATGTCATTAACAGCTCCAAGTGGAAAAGCTGAAAGGAGAAATTTTGGGTGTGGTTATTGTAGAATCTGGATGGGGCTCTATTCTTCCCACGGTCATTTTGGCTAACATGATGAATGGAGGGCCAGCAGCACGTTCTGGAAAACTCAGCATTGGAGATCAGATCATGTCCATTAATGGAACGAGCTTGGTTGGTCTTCCTCTAGCAACCTGTCAAGGAATTATAAAGGTATATTGCGCTAGTGATGTATTTATTTATACCTTTATGCACTGAACAATAATAATAAACATCCAACTATTAACTCATAAAATAAAAAAAACAAAGTTTATGATCATAATGATAATATTAATAATTTAACTGTTTGTTCTTAAGATTATTAAAATATATAAAAGTAAATGCTAAATTAATTAATATTAATTAAAATATTCATTTTACCCAAACTCCTTCATTATCCAATTGCTTCCCTTGCCTACCTGCTATTTCATAAATAAACAGTTTATCTCTCAATTCAGTAAAGCAGAGAAGCACTATTTTCATCTAAAGTACATTGGAAGTACGTCTTCACACTGAATTATTCAGTTTATAAATGTTGCAAGCATTTTCTAAAATGTACTGTAAAAGGCATCACTGGAAACTTCTATTTCAAAGTTTATGTTTAAACTGTGCTGATTAGAATTTTCATTGCAACTAATTCTAAATGAGACAGAATGCAAACTGACCCTGCAGCATCAAGGGGGTGGACTTACAGGTGTAACAGCTATCAAAATGTCCACTTTAGTGTTCATATTCAGCTGCAGCTAAGAACTTATCAAAACATATATAAAGATGCTTCTGAGCAAAACAATAAAGGATGTTTTCAAATGACTTAGAAAAGCATTTTTAATACTACATTATATATATATATATATATATATATATATATATATATATATATATATATATGTATTGCAATACTTGGTGATACTTTTTTATTGGACTAACAGTCAGTTTAGATAGACAAGCTTTCAAGAGGTTTGTCCTCCCTTTATCAAGCCTCAAAGGAGGACAGACCTCTTGAAAGCTTATTTATCTAAACTGACTGTTAGTGCAATAAAAAAGGTATCACCAACTATTGCAATACTCATTTTTTTGCATCTGTGGATTAACACATACAAACTACTGTTTAAACAACTGGACTTACTAAAAAATGCCTTTCTTAAATTAATGTACCCTTAAATTGGCCAGAAATTATAGTCAATACATTTTGTTCATGTTCATGTTCTTTTCATCAAACTTTATATTTAAGGAGTAATTTTCAGCAGTTACAGTATTGGCATTCACACTTTTGCAAATGTTAGCCATTTTGGCTTTTGGTATTCAGTAGGAATTTGAACCAACAGCTTCTGAATTTCTTCCCAGAAGTGAGACTGGCTTGTGAGATCCTTCCCATAAATACTCCATAAGATCTGGGGTGTTTATCAGCAATGGTAATCTATCTCTATGAGCCTCAATGACTAAGGTCCAAATTCACTTCGCTACAATTTGAGTTGCATTGCCAAAATAGTTGCAAATTCGCTTCTCAGTATTGTCTAAGTGGAGAATACACTAGCCGAACAGGCAATGAATAGTGTGGCATAGTCAGTCAGATAGAAATAGGATGAGAAGTCATGTGGAGTTAGGAAAATTTGACTAGTGGTGTCAGTCTCATCATATCCCACAAACTGTATTCTGTGTCTCTTGATCCTGGGTGCGTTTATCCTGTTCAAGTTCTCCGTGTATGACCTTTGCCCTGACTCCTGACCATTCTGACTTCTGCCTTCCCTCGACCTTTGACCTGGATTCCCGACTCTGCTGTTTGCAGCCTGCCTCGACCCGTATCTGTTTCTTGGACCTCCTCTGTTCTAGATCTCCACTCCAGGGACCGCGACCTGGTTACCCTTTGCAGCGAAGCCCATACTCCCTTGCAGGGGTTCCTGGTGAAGACCTGGGGTAACTTAGACTCCGTGCTCTGAGTGTGGAGTTCTCGGCTAAGCCTGTTCCTGCTGTTCGGACTGTTGTCTCCTTTTCCACCTCACTTTGGTGATTACCAACTGTACTAACCCCAAACTCTGATACCTTATAACTTACAGAAAGGGGTATATTATCCTCTCACTGTATATTTAGGTAGATAGATAGTCATCAAGGGCCAATCTTTATTGAAGCTAAAACTCAAGACAGAGTATTCAGAACCAGAACTCGTAATTCATAGATATCTATTGCAGAATTCCTAAAAAACACTGGACTTCTGGTGGGATATTTATAAAAATCAAAAACATTTTCTCCTGGTATATCGATATACCTTTAATTAGGTTGAAAATATTGATATCACCGATATAGATATTTAATGGGCCCCTTCTGACCTTTTTTATTGCTGAAAAGTGTTTGTCTGGTAGGGGTTGGTGCAAACCCATTATTCCCTATGGAGATGGTTTAGAACATTTTTTCTAAGTTTTAGGAAATTCCCTTGTCAGTCCAGGGGTGCTTGCCACAGGTGTGGTTCACATCAGCTGGGTGGTGATATCTCTGGCAGGATTCAAACCAGGAGCCTGTTGCGCTCTAGGTAGCAGTGTTACCACTACTCGATTTAGCCTGGGTCTGTGAGCCTGTGTTTCCTGGTGAGCTGTCCATTCATTAGTACTGATTAGCCTGCACATTTGGAATTGGTTTCACAGGTGCTTCCTGTTTCATCCAGGCCTATAAATATGAGCTCACTTCCTCATGTTGCTGCCCAAGTTGGTCTTCATTTTATGGAGTTTTGCCGAAGCCTTTGTATCCTGTTTTGACTTCGCTGCTTCTCTGGTAATCCTGACCTTGGCTTGTTTGACTTCGCTACTTCTCTGGTAATCCTGACCTTGGCTTGTTTGACTACGTTTTTTCCTGCTCCCTGGTTTTTGCCGAGTCCGGTGTGTCCTGTTTCCAGTTCCCAAGTCCGGTGTGTCCTGTTTCCGGTTCCCGAGTCTGGTGTGTCCTGTTTCCGGTTCCCGAGTCTGGTGTGTCCTGTTTCCGGTTCCCGAGTCTGGTGTGTCCTGTTTCCGGTTCCCGAGTCCGGTGTGTCCTATTTCCACCCTTGCTTTCCTGGCACCTCGGCTTGGTCCTTGCTCACTCCTGCTGGGTTGCTCCACTGCCCTAGTGCTTCTGCAGCAGTAAGTCCAGGGTCCCAAAAGGGCATCGGTGAATACCAGTACGTTGGGGTTTCCGTACCAGTTGTTGTGCTACAGGTTCCTCCGTGGGTCCAGTATCTGGTAGAAACCTAACACTAAGTCCCCATCGAAAAGATCAGTGATATCAATGGAAAAGGAGCTCCACTGAAAGTCATGTAAAGTGTAGCGTATTAATGTATCGATATCGATACTTTTTTATTTGCCACTACATAAATTGAGGGAAATTGAAAATGCAGCAATAATATGGTAAAAAGTGGCGAAATGGATTGAATTGCAGCAAATAGGTTGAAATGACCTTAATAAATTTTCCACCTGGAGTTTACCAAGCATGATATTTATGTGCCTGAAATCTGCTTGCCACTCCAGATCCCAGAAAAAAACAATATTTGCTATAGAACCTTTTCTATATATGTGGAAAATCTCCATAAAATGTAGAACAAAGATGTGCTTTTAAGAAATATATGCTGTAGAAATTCATGAAAAATGTAAATGTGCTCTATAAATATAAACCTACATCTGTTTGTTTTACCCTGGCTTCGGTTCTACTTTCTATCTCTGTTCTCGATTGTTAAAAATAGATATACAACATGTACTTAAATTCTTAGCGCTTATGATATGAAATAATAAGCAGTATTAAAGCTTCAGTAACGTTAAATGTAATTGTTTAATAAATATGCATATATGTATCTTTTGTACAGGGCCTTAAGAATCAAACACAATTAAAACTCAACATTGTGAGTTGTCCTCCTGTTACCACGGTTCTCATAAAACGGCCTGACCTAAAATACCAGTTGGGATTCAGTGTGCAGAATGGAATTGTGAGTAAATCAGTCATTTTTTTTGCCTCACCTAAAGCACTATATATAGTAATTCTATATAAACTGTAAATGAATAAATTGAATTAAGTGTTTTTACACCTCTGTGTATGATATATTAAAATACACACAAGCCATGTATAATGCTATATATTTCTGTATTATGCTTGTAACCTTAAACTTCGGACATCAGAGAATGCTTTTTACAACCATTTTCCCTCCTGCAAATAAAAGTTTCCAGTGTTTATGAAATGGATTATGGTATGCATTTGTTTTGTAACGGATTATTGCTGACTATTAATTCTATGGAATTCGAATCTGCCTCAGTCCTGGATTAATAGCAATCATTAATTATAAGATGTGGAATTTTCTGTTATGATGTTGCACATTCTGGAGTCTCTGTACATATTGTTTGTCATGGCAAGGAACCAAATTGATGTGGAACAGTAGGATGAAGGTACGATAGCGGCTTAACTTGAAGGAAATGGGCCTGGTTGCAAAATTTAGCACTGGGCCCCCTTTAGGCGCTAACCAAACATCAATACCCACAATTATCCCTATTCTTAATCCCAGTTTCTTGGTAATATCCTTTAGTCTCTGCATGTGGGATTATTTTCTGTATATGAAATAGAGCAGTATTTGTTTGTTCTGTGTTTGTGTGAGACAAATCTATGTACCTATTTGGGCCATTTAAAATTTCTGGGACTTGATGAGATTGCAACCGCTGCACCCTCTGTAGATCTGCCCCTAATTGTAGTTATGGCATAATTTCTAATTTCACCTTAAACTGTTAAGTTTGTCTTTCATACCAAAACATCAAGTTTCATTCCCCTATGGCTTTTAGTTCTACCAATGTGGGATGTTTTCTGCTGCTTATGTAACTCTAGTGCCCCCTGCTTTTTATTTATTCAATTGGTAATAATGAAAATCACATTACTGCATCTGGAATAGCTGTTTCTGCAAAAACACTACAGGGTGGACAGAAGTGCATATATTGTCCCAGCAGTTAGTTCCCAGTACTAATAATGACATAAAATTTAACTTCAGTAGGAATATTCATTCAGTATTTACAGAAAACATTGACACTGTTAGTGCCCCAGTGCCATTAGAAAATTCTAGCTACTGCCCCAGTGCCATTAGAAAATTCTAGGTGCTGCCCCAGTGCCATTAGAAAATTCTAGGTGCTGCCCCAGTGCCATTAGAAAATTCTAGGTGCTGCCCCAGTGCCATTAGATTTTCAGCCTGGGCAACCCAGCTCGACTCAACCTTGGGTCATGTGACAGTGGCACTTGCGGTCACGTGACCCAAAATTTATGGGTGCAGTATCTGTAACTCGCTGGTAATCTTAAGGTTTTTTTTTTTTATCTGAGAAAAAGGGGCAAAAAAATTTTCAAAAAACGGAACTGGTATAAAGTTATATTTAGAAAATGTCGGTAACTGCAAAAATGACACAAACATTCTGCCCCATTTGGCGATACAGTTTACCACTAACTACTCTGATGCTATTACAGTGTGTGACTAACTTTCATAAGAAATTGCCAGGTATTGGCCCAGTACCACTGCAACATGCCAGTTACCGCTCTAGTTATATAACTAGATCAGTGGTTCTCAACCTGTGGGCCGGGACCCCATTGGGGGTCGAATGACAATTTGCCAGGGGTCGCCTAAGACCATCGGAAATATGGGGTTTGAATGCGGTCGCCCAATAATAATTAATGAATGGGGGTCACCAAATCACAGGGAATTGTACTAAAGGGGTCGCGGCAATAAAAAGGTTGAGAACTACTGAACTAGATACTCTATGTCCATTGTGCATACCCAGTACATACTGGTATCCAGTAAGTATTTATAACCAGATGTAACGCTGTGCACCCTTGGCCATATGAGACACCCATCTTTAAATTAGGTACACCTGCCAGCCAGCTCCATTGAATCCCAGGGGTTAGTGATCAGATTTCCAATTGTTTTGGTATGTCTGATAGGTACTGTGTACTGGGTATGCCCAATGAGCATGGAGTATCTGGTTATATCATTAAAGCAGTAACTGGTATGTTGCAGTGGTACTGGGACAGTACCTGGCACTTTCTTATAAGTTCCTCCCACTCTGTAGTAACAATGGAGTAGTTAGTGGTAAATTATTAGGGCATAATCCAATGCCTAGAAAGCGATGACAAGGTTATTGAGGTGGGAAATGTTATCCCAAAAAAAATTACACTATGGTAAAATTGCAAAATCAATACCATCCCTGAAATTTCCCCAAACAAGAAATTGAAGGATGGCATCTGGCCTAATCCTGCCCTATTAATCTGCAATGTGCCCAAGATGGCTGCTTGTTATTGTGGCCGCATTGGTTACCATGGTAGCAATGCTTGAGAAACAGTTCACTAAGCCATGACGTTTTAATCACTTCAAGACATCTGGGATTTATAGGGATTTGTTTCAGGTTTGGTGACATCAGATCCCAATCAAGATGGTTTAATGAGAAGCAAATGCTGAATATATGAATGTAAGAATTCATTTGTGCAGATAAGTAATGGCAGACAAAGGGAGGATTAATAGATCTTTTGTTTAATGTAGCTTTGTTCCTATGAGATAAAAGTTTTACCCAGGTTTAATGCATTGGTTATTTTCCCTTCATTTATATCTGTGTGATCTGATAAGAGAATATGTAAACTGAATCTTCTAATGATGGTAAAATAGCTTTTCACAAGCTTTTCCTTTGTGAACATTTGACTGTAGGTAGATCTATCTTTCCTGATGCACAGAGGGAAGAATTTTATAATAAATGTATACAGACAAGAAAAATAGCCAAACATAGGTCTAAAATTAATAGTGTACGGCACATTCACTGTAACAAAATAAATAAAGTCTCCAAATGGAAAAACGAAAAAAAGTGTCTCTAGATGCAGCTTCACCAAGGGGCCGTCTACCAATCCACCAGATAAACGGATACAGGAAAAAAAATCACAGTAGAATCTGCAAAGAAACTGGAAGCAAAAAAAAAACCACTCAGAGTGTAGTTCAGTGGAAGCAACGACAACCACATGTGTGCATCAATGAGAACTGCTAAGAAAGTGCATGACAAAAACAGCACTAGCCAGCACCATGTAATAGAACCAAAATGCCAATAGAATAATGGTGAAGTAAAGTAGGGCAGGTGCACCACACCCCCTGTGTGCTTGCACGTACTAGATATAAAAATAAGTATGCAGACAACTGGCACACTTGTTAGTCTCCATATCAGCTCTCAGTGTAAGACCATGCAGGGGAAATAAAACAGATCATGGTGCAGTATCCGGCTCACAGGCTATCACAGAGATGGGAGCCCCACAGTGGGAGGGCGTGGGTATATTTCTGTGTGGGAAGGGGGCAGAAGCCATTTTTTATATAAATAATTCGAAGATGGCATTTTCGATTTGGAAATTCGGAAATCCGAATGTTTATTCGGAATTCCGAAAATTCCAGTTTGTTTAGCAAATATAATGAGCGGTGATTCCATGCATGCACCGCTTGTTACATAGAGCTACTCAAAGCGGCAGCCGTTGGGGAAACTCATCTCTCCTCAGCGCTTCCTGGTTGGCTTAGCCAATCAGAAGCCGCTGACATCATGGATGACGTCACCAGCGATAAATTCAATTGGCAGCGCTCAGCCAATTGAATTTACCGCCGCTGACGTCATCCGTGACGTCAGCAGCTCCTGATTGGCTAAGCCAACCAGGAAGCGTTGGGGAGAGATGAGTCTCCCCAGCAACTGCCGCTTTGAGCAGTATAATGTAACGAGCGGTGCATGCATGGAAACACTGCTCCTTAAATTTGCTTAACAAAATGGAAATTCGTAATTCCAAATTTTTATTCGGAATTCCAATTAAAAAATCGTAATTCTGAATAAAAATTCGGATTTCCAAAATCGAAAATGCCATTTTCAAATTATGTATATCGAAAATGGCATTTTCGATTTTAATAAATTTCGCCCTATGAGTAGTTTTTTTTTCGCTCCCAATTTCTTTGCAGATACTTCTGTGATTTCTTTTTTTCCTGTTTTCAAGAATTTTATAATGTTAGCTTGATTACCATCTAGTGGAGAGATGGTTGAATTACATAAAAACAAATGTATCACATAAAATACAATAATCACACAAAATGATTTCAGTTATTTAGATAATATAGCACAGTTAATTATTTGTTTTTAAGGCTTTTAATTCTTTTATTTTATTTAAGAATATATTAAATTTTCAGATATTATTCAGAAGATGTTTCCGTTAGTAGAAATATTATTATTTGATAAATCTAACATGCCAAACACTTCCTCTTGATTTCGCACTGAAGATATTTGTGTAATAATAATAATAATATGTGTAGATGTAAAACCAAGGTCTTCTGATGACACCTGAAGTTTTTTAATCTACTTCTAAGTGTATTCCCTTAAATCCATAAGAATGCAATCAATCAATGTTAAACACATATGAAGTACAGTGCACCCATTGTTCTTCCTGATTACATACTTACAGAGTAGTAAGTTGTGGTTGTGCTGATATATTTGCTAACAATGTCCCAAATGCAGAAAGCTTAACATCAGTCTCTTCTAAGCTTTGTTACCGTGTGACAGTGTTTAAGGGGCTTATTCATTGAAATATGATTTTGTCTGTCGAAGTAAATTTGCATCACTTTGGGTCACTACTGTCTGTAGATTTGCTGCTCCCTAAGTGAAGAACTGAAAAGCGTCTGACCCAATATCTTTCTTACTGTGGCATAGTCAGCTGTAGAGTAGTAGGATGCAGAGTGACTAAATCCACCAGTGAAGTGCAGTGATGTCATTCTCCCAATGTCCTATTAAATCTTTTAAGTGAATAACACATCCCTTTCTATGTATGTATATTTTTATTTATATAGTGCTAATAGATTATGCAGTGTTGTACAACCCAACAATAATACAGACATGGGAAAGTGCTTAACAAAGTACAAGTGAAGTAAATTATGAGTATACAACACTCTAAGTGCCAGTCCATGATTGAAACAAGAGGATGGAGGTCCCTGCCCTATAGAACTTACAATCTAAATAGAAGGGAGACTTACATAAACAGATAGGAGGGTAACAAGTGCAGTATGTATGTACTGTATATATAATTTTACTTATAAAGCGCCACAAATTTACGCAGCGCTGTACAATTCAGCAATACAAATATAATGCAGAAATGGGAAAAGTGCATTACACAATACAAGTGTAATATCATTTTATCAATATCAAGTAATATTACTTTTTATTAACATCACTTTAAATGCCGTTTTGTGGTTGACACAAGAGGTTGGAGGTCACTGCCCCATAGAGCTTACAATCTAAATTGTAGTACATAAAGTGTCACCATATCCCTAGTTCGTGTTGTCACTTGGTTGCAGTCTTTATTGTCAGAAGCCTTGCCATCAACTCCTACTTTGATCTGGCAAAGTTAAATTGGCAAATTTGACACACTATATTATGTTCATGTATATGTGAAGTTGTGAGAAGCGCTCATATGACCGTGACTGTCCTAAAAAATCCAAATTTGCTACATACGCAAACATGGGGAAATAGCAAATTTGGATCTTTCTCCAGCTTTTTGGACTTTCATGAATAATTCCCTTAACGTATAATGCTTCTATCATATTACATTAGAACTTCATAGCCAGCCAGGCTCCCTGTTTACATGCTGGAAACAGATTCAAATGTATTCATATCACTTCAGCCATACCCAGTTAAAATATTTCTTAGTCTGTTTTTTTTATGGAATACAATTAAAGTGGAGCTAATAGCAATAAACAGGCAGTTGTCATTTTCCATTGGAAACAAAGATAAAGCGTAAAAGCTAAAAGCCGCATGAGATATACAGATTAGTGACAAATAAGCCTCACCCCCACAAACCACCGCTTCTGCATGCCCACATGCTTATAATTACTGAATAGGTAACACACCGCTAACAATCACCACTGAGGTGCAGGAACAAACTGACTGTGATAATGGGGGGAAAACCTTTTTTTCTGCACATTAGCACTTTCAAATTAGTTCTGAGTGCATCACACATAATCATTTCCTCCCCTGAATATAGAAATGATTCTGTGTACTTTGTAGTTATTACCATATCAACTTCCATTTATGTATCTATGAAAATGAAATGTGTATTGTATGCTTGCTAGAGCCTCTAACAAATCTTTGCTTTCATCTGGGATGAAAGCCTACAAATCATAAGGATCTGGCCATAAAATTTGTCCAAAATGCTGCGTACCAATTAATGCTAAACAAACACTAACATTTCCAGCCACATCTGTTTAACTTGAGAATCTGTTTCCTATATTAATAAGGAACAAACTCACTATTCATAGTTCTTACTCTAGATGTTAACTTGCTGTTCCATGTATAGAATGTGTCACAATTGACACCAATCTCGCTATTCATAGTTCTTATTGCAGTTATTATCCTGCTGGTCTATGAATAGAATATGCCCCAACCAACACCTTTCTTTTGCTTTGATAGAAATATTGCTAAATTTGCACTTTAAGCTTTCCTCTCATTCTACATGAAGGATTATGTCACATGGGTCAGTTTGATTGCTCATTTCCTTCCCAAACAAAGTGCTGCTGATCACACAGTGAAGAAATTGGAATGGTGCATTGCTTTTCTCTATGGCTTTATAGCTGTGCCAATGTATATGGCCTTGACTACTGTGCAGAAATCAATGTATGGCTCCAAAACCAAATGGGAGTTATTTCAGACTGTAACAATATTAAATTGCCACTAGTTTCCCCATAACCATTGGCAGTAATAACAACATCCTGTTTACCATTGACCTTTGTCTGTATTCCTTCTGGTACTCTTCATCTAGTAAATATGTAGCAGTATTAATTATATCTTATCATGTGTAATAAGCTATCGCTTCATACTAACTACCAAAATACACACTATGTTACTTTTCTCTATTAGCTGGCCTCACAAACTTGGGAAGAAATGAAAAAGGTCACATTTGGATTTGTAATTAATAAATAATACCTCTACTTTTTCTCCTTTTCCATAGAGCAGTCCCAGTTTGACAAACAGACCAACCTACATAGACTGATGTGCCTTATTAAATGAATTCTGTGTGCATTTCTTTTTGTAGCAGTATTTATTAGGTTTAAAAAATAGAAAAGTTCTAAATAAATAACAGTAACAATATGTCAGCCTAACTGAGGATTCAGCTGCCCTTTACAGAGATCCCTCCACAGTGATAGAGGAAGAAGAACTCAAAGCACACTGGTAGATTGAGAATTCATGAAAGCCACATTAGTTAACATATTAGTTATCATAACTAGTGATGAGCGAGCACTAAAAATTTCAAGTCGAACCCGAACTCGGAACCCCATTAAAGTCAAAGGGGGAGAAGACTTAGCGCTGCAGCAATACCTGCTGATATTGCTGCAGCACTAAGGTTCCCTACACTGGGGGCCCACAGGACTCCCACACCTCCCCCCCCACCC
>JAKJJM010055069.1:0-11249 GCA_021901965.1 Pipa carvalhoi | reverse complement strand
TTTCCAGATTATGGAAATCGAAAAACACAGATTTCCACAATGTGGAAATCGAATCTTACTAAATTAAGCCGAAAAGACTCCAATCGAGTCTTAATTAATACATTTCACCCATTGTCTAAAAGCTTCAATGTGTTTTTAGTCATGTAAATATACCCATTACACACTGATGATCAACTTGTACTAGCAGTGGGTTAAACATGTTGCAGCATTCTCTGGGACAGAATTATAAGTTTTGCAAACTTTGTTTGAAAATAAAAATGTGCCATGCTAAAATGAGTTGCTATATATTGTGATATATTTCTATTCTAATAAATATTAGGAAGTGTGTGCACATAGCTGGAAGGTAACAGAGTGCTGTTTGTAAATATAATTTCAAATTTGCCATTTTTAAATGTTTACTTAGCTGTTTTAATATGGAGCTCACTTCAAGCTCCTTTCAATGAGGACTGTGTCCCATACTGATGATGATGATCTATCTAAAATAACAAATTGTTTTGAGGCTTCCAGAGATTTCCTACATTTTTCATCCAAGGCAATTTATTTGAAACAATATGAGGCTATCCAATAAAAACATACTGATTTGGAATATTAAGAATTAACCCTGTCTGAATATTTACATCTGCAATAAATCCCTTGAGGATTAAGGTAATGTGCACAAAAAGCATATTTTTGCCAGGGGATGATGGATACAAACTACATTTTACAATATAATAAATACATTTTATTTGGCCATTTATGACTCTGACCATCTAGCAAGAACTAAAATGCTATCATGTTCAGTTAGAACAAGTTATTTACCATAGTTTGGAAGCTATTAGCAGGAGATTCCAGCCTTTAAAGGGGAGATTTTTAGAAATAAGGTGCCGATCATACTACAGGTAATGTGTATGGGTGGACATGCCTGTATTTAGACACAGCTATTGAGCTGAACACATCAGTTACAGCAAGCACTGTCAAGATCTCAAAGACACAGCTTCGTTGGTATGAAGTTTTCTGAAGAGTCAGAATGCAAAATGTCTTCAAAGCTATAATTGCTGAAAATAAAAAATTCCCCGATGGATGTAAAATTTTACAAAGAGAATATTTAAAAAAATCAGAAATAACACAATGGGCGATATTTAATAAGCCCAAAAAGACGCAATTTCGTCTTTTCAAGTTTATTAAATTGTCTCGTGAGATTTCCGTGAGATCATCTTGTGCAGAAATCTTGCGAGCTTAAGCCCGAAAAGACTCAAATCCGAGTATTCGAGTCTTTTCGAGCTCAATAAATATTGCCCAATGTACATACTATTATTTTATTTTAGGGCAGGCGCTGATGAGTGACGTTATCAAGCCTGTGTCAGGGGAGGAGCTCTACCGCGGCTATCCTATCGGCGACCTGACAGTTTTCAGGCCAGATCCACGGCCTATACTGCAGGAGCACCTCCTTACTGGGAGGATCAAGGACAGCAGCGGTGACGACAGCATGCGTGCCCACAGAGAGGGCTCTGTGTGCCCCCCCTGGTACACGTGCCATAGGTTTGCCATCGCTACCCTAGAGGATGGGCTTTTGATTAGTGCTCCCCTGCTAACATAGTAACATAGTTATTATTAGGACAAAACAAGACAAAGAAAAAAAAAAACAAAGAGACAAAAGCCAATTAAACCCTTCTTAGGCAAAAATTCTATCCTGATTATAAATATGGCAATCAGAATATTTCCCTTGATCAAGAACCCACCTCCAGTTATCTAATAACCATAATTTGTAATATTTCTACACTCAAGAAATGCATTCAGGCCCCTTTTGAACTCTTTTAGTGAATTCACTATGACAGACTGCTCTTACAAATTGGTCTTTGGGAACGTTTTTCATGGATCATTAATGATACCTGTTGCACATTTCTTTGGTTATATGCAAATGGTTTGCACTCTGTGTGTCTGTTCCATATAGTAGACCATCTCTATGGATTACTGATTAAGCACTGTAACATGTGGATTTCATAATAGTCAAGTTTAAAATGAATGATATGGGAAATTTAGCAACAGTTGTTTTATAACCCTTTTAAAACAAACCTAAATCACCTCTGGTACATTGCTGTATATTTTTGTTGAAATAAATGCAGCCAGCATGCAAGTTTATAGTTGAAAATTTAAGCTCTACCCTATGAAAAATACATGAAACCCAGATGAAATCTCTGAAGCACCCGGTGCATATTCTTCAAAAAGAAAAGTGAAACAAGTTCATCTAAGTTGTGATTATACCAATGCTCTCTATTGAGCTTTTTTCTGAAGTCTCCCTGAATGATTGCAGGTAAGATTGCAAATGCAAGAGAGAGTTTTTTGTTTATACCAGGAAACTACTATATGGCAATAAACTCTATGCTGTTAATTGCTGTCAGTAAAATAAGCTGTACTCCACATAGGCACATAGGCTCAACCTGGCATAACAGGAAATGTCTGGTATACCTAGACACACAATTCCTTTAATCGTGCATACAGTTTTGTATGTAAGTGCACCTGTCACCTCAAAACTCCAATACTAATTTAGGTTCTACTAATGAAATAAACGATTTTGTAAATATATATGTATTAAAAAAATTCACCTTTATACAGTCGGGTTGTGCGGGGCTAAATGATGATTGACATTACAGCTCCTCCAATCAGATCTCTGCTAGATTGTAATTTAAGGGATCTGATTGGAGAAGATATAAGGCCAGATTTTCCATCCTCCGAATGCGTCCGAATATGCCTTTGCGAAGGCACTTCCACGAAGTGCATGAGGCGCGCTGCTAAAATAGTCATGGACGTGCTTCATGCACTTCAAGAACAGGCAAACAGAGCGGCAGACAAAACTCTGTTCGCCTGTTCTTGAAGTGCATGTAGTGCGTCCGCAACTATTTCAGTGAAGATGACAGAGAGAAACGCTGACAGTGAAGATGACAGAGAGAAACGCTGCAAGAAGGTACATCTTTTTAAAATACATACATATCTACATATATATTTACAAAATCGTTTATTTATATAGTAGAAACTAAATTTCATGATTTTCCACTAAAAGCTTGCTTTGTTAAATAGTCCCTTTTATCTCTCCTGCTCCTATTTTTAATAATTTAGGCTTTGTTTTCTTTTTATACAAGGTTGTTTCAACTTTTAGGGGCATATTTACTAAAGTCTAAATGATTTTCGTTTTGAAATCGAATAGTAAATTGTGATTTTTTTACCGATATCAACCTCTTCTCCTATTTACTATGACCCTTTCTATGTTCCCGGCACTAGTTATCGCTGTATATCATTATCGCCAGATAATATCGATATATACATATGTATATTAATATGATGAGTTAACTTTTATTTCCCCAATTTACTAGAAAGTATCACTAGTTTTTATTAATACCGCCTATTTTGAGCAATATTATTCAAACATTGAAAAATCGATATCACTCAAGGGCTATTTAGTAAAATTCTCTTGCTTATCTAAGCTGAAACTTTCTGTGGACCCCCAGTGTATTGATTCTTAGCTCTGCAGCAATAGCAGTAGGTATCGATATCCATATGTATTATCGATACTGAAAAGTTAACTTTTACATTTAAATTTACAGTTAAATCCATCAATGCTATATAGCATTAAACAATATCGACATAGATAAATTTACCGAGTACTTTGCAGCGATAACATAAACATTGCAGTTTGATAAATAGCTACCAGCAAAATGACCCAAATCCCCCCAAATAATGGCGATAACGGTCGAAAACGGCAATAATAAGGTTTTCAACTTTAGTAAATATGCCTCTTAATGTTATCCAGGGCACCCTCTGCTCCAAACCCTTCACACTTACTCCCTACCCAACTCACTTTTGTTAAATGTGGCACTGGTGGCAATAGACAGGTGGTGGGCACTGGGCAGAGGAAAGAGATAGGTGGCAGCTGGTGAATAGGTAATTATTTGGTGTCCCTTGGATCATGGCACCCCAGGATGCTGATCTCTTTGCCCATTGCTTTAAATAAGGCCGTTTTCATTATTATCATACAAGTCAGGTATTATTTTATTTAGTTTGATATATTGTTTTAATAGGGATGTGCTACAGAAGATATTGATATCCATACTAAATAATGGATTTACTGATCATTGTCAAGCTGGATTTAAAACTTCAAATTCAAATTTCTAAAATAAAAAAAACAATGTATAAGCAGCACTAGTATTGGGTATGTAAATGCAATAGGGTGAAAACATAATAACTTAATTTTTATGTGATGTTAATCAAGATATATAGGGGGTCATTCCATAAGCTTCGCATTTTCCTTGCCGAATTCACAAGTAGCGGACTCCCATTATAAAGTCGCGACCGTGACAATCCTCCCATTATAAAATTGCGACCTAGACTAAATAATTGTCGCGGTCGCCACTTTATAATGGGAGTCCGCTACTTGTGAATTCGGCAAGGAAAATTTAGAGCTTATGGAATGACCCCCTTAGAGTTGCCCTATATTATGGGCTAAGCTGAATTTAAACAAAGGGAACTTATCTGAATTTAGTGTTACTACATAGTTGCATGCATCCTGCAACAGCAGAAAAAAAAGTAGGATTTATCTATGTTGTTACAATGAAAAAATGACTTGCATTTTTCACTATTGTTTTCCAAATTCAAGATAATAGAGACATTTATCAAGCAGAAAGAACTGACCTGAAGGATAGTAAAGAAAAAAAAAAGAAAGAAATGAAAGATACGAACAAAATGAAAGTTTTACAGTATTATCTCATCAAAGCAAACTTAACAAAGAGTCTCTTTTATTAGAGACATTTATCTTTTGCCATATTGTCAGCTTTACTGTAAAATGTAATAACCTACAGAGCCATATTTAAAATAATAAATTGTTATATAGAGTATACTTATTTTAATGTTACCGGGTTCACGGTAACAAAACAATACATACAAAATCAAATTAACTTGTTTTGTAACAATAAAATGGAAATAATGTTGCATAGCACAATTAAAAAACAAATCAGTTAAGTTCAAAAATATATGAATTCCAATTTACTGTGGAAAGGTAGAATCTAAATTGAACCTTTGTAGTTATTGGAGTGCATCACTCCATATTTACATACACTTTTTCTGATCCAACCCATATCATAACAGTATCTTCCAATGTCATATAAAGTTCAGTGGATTCAGTGGAATGAGGTGAATTTGCATTTCATTAAACATGCCCCATACCATATTCATGACAACTCTAATCAAAAATACTCTACTATCTATTGTCTTTGTTCTTAAATATCACATTTTAAACCCTCTTTTATTTTTGATATGTACATTTTATTAAAATATGTATTCTACAAAATATAATAGAAGCTTTAAATGTCATAGAAGGACACGTTGAAGTTTAATGAACAACAATTAGTGACGTCTACTTAAAGCCTTTATTTGTAGATTATACTATTTGTTGAAGTAGTCACAATGTTTTACAAGTCACTATGACAAAACATTTCGAAAAAATATGTGTGTAAATTCCACAAGCATATTGCATCTGTGATTAAAACTGGGACAATTACTTCTTGGGGACACAGATTATAATATAGCAAGCTTGTGTACCTTAACCAATTGTTTACTATAGACTATGGCAAAGTGCTTAAAGTGGACCTATCAGCTCCTGATTTTAACTATTTTACATAGTCAGTGATTATATAAGATAAATGAAACAGTTTGTGGGAAAAAAATCGTTAGGATGGTTAAGTTATACTCACTGTAAACTTGTCCCAGTTTGAAGCTGTGCGAGCTGCCTTGTTGTGCCCAACCTGCCAATCAACTACAATAGATACGCTAGCTAAAGCCTGACTTCCTGACTTCTTGACTTCCTGATGTATAGGGGCAATCTCCGCTCGTGGATGCCCCCCCACTCGCGGGTGCCCCCCCTGCGAGTACCTCTGCTTGCACTGACTGGAAGGCTGACACATTCAGGCTGGTAGAAGCAAGACACAGGAAGGAAGGCTGGTAGGAGGGCTTACTTGTCAATCAAGTAAGCCGCGCCTCCTCCTACATCTCCTACAGCCTTTCAATCTGACACAGCCTGCAGTGTCGAACTGACAGGCAGAGAGAAGAGCCAAAAAGACAGAGACAGGTACATTTTTTTTAATGAAAGTGTATTACAAAAACATTCCTATAGACTGTCTCTATTTTATAAACTAATGTTGTTTGGAGGTGATAGGTGCACTTTAATCTCAAAATGAGTGCTTTAAAAGAAGAAAAGAACTTTCATAGGAATCACACATTTTTCTTCCATATCTTCTACACCAAAGAATATGTATATGGACTGATGAAAACTGGTTTAATCAGGGCCACACTAGCAGTACCAGATACAGCAGAAATAATAATTGATAATAACCACCGATTACTGTCGCCACTAGAGTCCTAAGGGAATATATGGCCTGAAACTCTAGTTTTAAGCACCCTGAATTCTAAATGTACTAAGGTCCTTATGTGGGTGTAATGCTATCCAGTATACAGTTTCTTCCTAATCTTTTACCTGCTAAAGTGAAATATTAAAGAACTAACGTATACAGGATTAATAGTAGGAATGCAGATGATGTAGTCCTTCCACCAGCTGGTTGTGGTCAAACAAAGAAAAGCTTCCACCTGTTGAGCAAATATATAATCTCATGAGGGTCCTAAACTAATAATTTCATAATTGGGAGTCTAAAGTGTGTCTTTAGCAAATAACACAAGTATGTAATTTCCCACTGTGGTGGGCCTTTAAAATAAAAGTTGTAGATTAATTATACTAATTTTAAAAAACACACTGATTTTAAATTTTAGAAAAAAGATATCAGAGAGAAGACTGAAAATATTGTCAAGGGTCTGAATAATATTGTAAGGCTCTGTATTTATGTATTCTATGTTTTATTTTAAAGGCAGAAAGAGCTTGCCTATTATTTACCCCAGCTAGTGGACAGCTCAGAACAATGTGCAGGGGTAATTAATAGGGTAGCTTTTACTTATAAAAGCAAATAGCAGCTGACATATAAATGCAAATAGTAACTGAAACAGCACACAAATAACAACATATGGTAAAAGTATAAAAAAAAAAGATTTTTCTACAGATGTCCTAAGACACTAAGGTTTCTCACCTATTTAATATATTAAAAATAAGTCACATTGTATTATGACCTTTAAAACGCATATTTAATTTGATTTTCTTCCATGGTGAAGTGTTAAAAAGATGAGAGAGGCAGTAGCTAACAGCTTACTGAATTGAAGGACAGCAGCTGAGCAAATATTTTTTTAACACTTTTTCTCCTCTCTCACTTTTTCTCAATCTCCATAAATGAAAACATGTGTCTAAGACAGCAGCTGGTGGCTTTCAAAAGGGTGTCCATGTACTTACACTGTCAACACCATTTTAAAATACATTAATTTTACAGAGACAGACAGAGTCATTAGCATGCACAAAATAAACTAGAAATGACATTACCATACCCTTTATATGACCATTACACTTTATTTATAGTCACTGTAATTAAATATAGTTTTTTGTTTTTTTTTAATTTCTGATCTTAATAATACATTTTATACAATGAAGCTGACCAGTAGATGCTCACTGAACTTGTTAAAGTCAATAATGGATAATAATTTTGCTGTTCAGAATAGTAAGTAATTATGGGGCTTTTAATAATAAAGATTATTTCAGTGTTTCAGTAGTATTATGCCACCTGAAGGAACACTGAAATAAAATGGAATTCAAGAGCTGTCCCCATTAGTGTGTCTTAACACTAAATTTAGATTTAGCTTGGCGGAAGTTGTAGATTTTTAAATACTGGGTATTTAAAAGAAACAAGTGATTATGGGATATTTGTTTAACTATATACTTATGTTCATTTAATTACCCATGAGCAACTGCACTCCAGCCAATCTTGAGTGTGATCTCAGTGGCCATTTACCACAGTGGTATATACAAGCAACAAACTTTGTTTCTTTAGTTTGTAGATTTGGGACATTATTTTATAGTAATACTGTATATACAGCTGCTTGCAGGGATTAAACTACTCTGTTAGCCTAGTAAGAACAAACACCAGTGAGGCATAATTTTAAAATACAACGACATGGTAGATGTGGTTTTATGTCTCTTCTCTGTACAGGGGATTTTTCTGTCTCTCCGTAGCTACGGAAAGCCATATCCAGGATAAAGGCTTTATATAACCACAAGCCCTTCATCCAAGTTCCCACCCAGTCTACTATTAGACAATCAACGCACTCAATTTAGTCTGACACTAGAGCTTTGGGATGAGAAAAAAAGAATATTGAGAAAATGGGAAAATCACTGTCAACTGGAATGTCAATAAAGTAACATTATTATTCCAAAATCTTTCATTTTAATATAACTCATTTTTATACATACATAAACAACACTTTTTGTCACTCAAGGTAACCTTTGATATCACTTAACACTTGGCAAAAGTGCAGTGATTGTCACAGCACTGTGATAAAAAAAAATCTTCTATTGCCTGATCAAATGGACAACTATACAGTCATGTTAATCTAAGCCCTGCACCTTAAATATTGTATATCAGTTTGCATGTGTACTTTCATGACCCATTCGAATACATTTCATAGGCAGAGCCCCTTGCCATAAGTGCAACCAGACCCAGGATTCATAGTTGTTAAAGAAATAACAGCAGTGGCATTACAGAGGATTCATTGAGAACTTCCCAACCATTGCGCTCAGGATATCACCACACTAAAAAATAAAAATATGGCTTCAACATTTAAAGATCACATAAAGATCTGATAGAAAAACAAATAGTAAACTATCTTTACAAGCAGTTGCAAGAGCTACAAATCAAAGCCCTTTTATAACAGAATATGAATAACACATTTTCTAACTTACTATCATTCATGTCTATGCAGAGCAAAAGGCTGTAGGTTTCTAACAATATTTTCAGATTTTTATATATCCTAATATTTAGAATATCACTATGAGTTACTTATTTTTAACAAGCTAATTATTCATGAGAGCGAAGAAATGTGCAAAAATAAAAAATGCCATAAAATAATGCTGCACTTGGTTAATCATTTTATTTCCAGTTATTTGGCATAATTAATTGTTTAAAGGGATAGCTTTGTTAAATCCCTTCACTGTTCAAGTGCATGGGACTATGCTGGGTCTCTTAGATCCTTTTTCATTCATTTGACATCAGAGAGCTCCCCATTGATTTGATTTGCTAAGCCTTCTAACTAGTTATGCTTTGCCAAGCTTTTATCTATAGAAGCAAAGAAAACCAGAATTCCTGTCTATATGTTTTCCTCCTTATAACACATTTTGGGGCTTATTCATCAAAAATGAGAATTCACCTGCCAAAGTGAATTCTCATCACTTTGGGTTGTTACGCTCCAAGGGGGTCATTCTGTAAAGTGAGAATTTGACTGTCGAATTCTCAGACAGCGGATTCCCATTATAAAATCGCAACTGCGACAATTCTCCCATTATAAAATCGCAACCGCAACAATTTTTTTAAAGTTCCAGCTTTAACATTTCCTTTGTAACGTTGCGACTGCAACAAAATTCTCATTATAAAGCCACGGCTGTGACAGTAGCAATCTATTGCCACTGTCTTTAGCTGGCGAATTTGGACCTTTACATGACAATTCAGACTTTACAGAATGATCCCCTAATTCTCTACTCCTTATTCACTAAACTGAGGATTCCAATAGCGTATTTGCAACTGCGTCAGTAGCTGTCTCTTGCATAGTGTGGTGTAGTCAGTTGAATAAAAGGAGCCCTGCCATCATCTCCCTAATTCGCCACTTCAATCTGGCAAAGTAAAACTGGTGAATGTGACTTGTTGACAGACTCTGATGCTTGATGAATAGGTGAATTAACTGTGCATGTGCACATAGGGGGTTATTTATCAAAGTGAGAATTCAATTGTCAAAGTGAATTCTCATCACTTCAGGTTGCTACTCTCTACTCTTTATTCACTAAACAGAGAATTCCCATAATAAAGTCGCGACCGCATCAGTATTCCCATAGTGAAGTCGCAACCACGTCAGTAGCCACCCATTGTGTAGTGAGCGACCATTGTTAGCTGGCAAATTCACCAGATTGCAGAGTTTGCTGAATACCCGAATATTGGGAAGTGTCGAATTCATACCTTTACACGACAATTTGGACTTTGATCATTTACCCCCCACTTTGATAAATAACCCCCATAAAGTAGTTCAAAGTGATCTGTAAGTCTGTGACTGTCGTAAGTGTCCGAATTAATCTTGAATTTCTCACATTGCAGAGTTTGCTGAATACCCAAATATGGGAAAGTGGTGAATTAATGTGAATTCACATCTTTACATGACAATTCGACCTTTCACAAATAATCCTCTTTGACTCTCAAAATGTTGATAAATTGCTGCTCTCATATTTCTCTACTATACCCTCAAAGTCTAAAGATGATGGGCAATGCAGTGATCCAGTGGTTAGCACTATTGATATGAGGGCTGTGTCCTGGGTTTGATTCCACCCCTGGGCTTCATTTACATGGCATTTATACGTTCTCCCCATAATTGTGTGTCATTTTTTTAGGCACTCCAGTTTCCTCCCACAATTCAAAACATACTTTGTTTATTGAAGCTTGATTAAATTGGCCCTAGTCTGTGTTTGTCTGTGCATGTGTGATTGCCTACAGAAACTAGATTGTAAACTACACAGGTGCAGGGATTGAAGTGAATGGTCAGTCTCTGTAAAGTGCTGCAGAAGATGCCACTGCTAAATAAATGTGCACAATAAATAAGTAAATGAACAAGAGATGTACTTTAACAAGGAAGGGAAGTCAATAAATTTGTCATCTATGCTTTTTAAGCACAATTTCAATATGTTAATGAACCAAAAAGAATGTGAAAACCTTATGTAAGGGATGTTAACTTTAAGGGCCAGATTCTCCATCCTTCGAATGCCTGCGAAAATGCCTTTGCAAAGTGCATGAGGTGCGCCGCTGAAATAGTCGCAGACGCGCTTCATGCACTTCAAGAACAGGCGAACAGAGCGGCAGAGCAGACAGATGTATTTTGAACAATGCACAATAATGTAGCATTAATCATTGTATCGTCTGATATTGTGCCTCCCAAAAAGAGATTCTAACTTTTGCCAGGTTGGTATGGTAACTACAAAGCAAATATCAAGCTAAAGGCGGTATTTAATAAAGTCGGAAAGACCGGTACCGGTCTTTCCGACTTTACTGCGGTCCCGATTTCCAGATTATGGAAATCGGTATTTTTCGATTTCCATA
>JAKJJM010055054.1:0-13081 GCA_021901965.1 Pipa carvalhoi | reverse complement strand
AGATAGATAGATAGATAGATAGATACAGACAGACAGACAGACAGACAGACAGACAGACAGACAGATAGATAGATAGATAGATAGATAGATAGATAGATAGATATGAAAATCCCACAGATTGGTTGCATGGCAGGTTAGCTCTTGCTATTGTCACTGCATTGTTCTTTTATAATAGGGTCTTCCACAGCTAGCAAGCTTGTAAAGACTGGAAATCTCACAGTGCAAACTTAAGTCTTTTTACCATACTTTCTTAGATGCTGTTATTAAATTAATAAAAATGTTTCATTTACAAGGTGCAACTATTGTCACTGATTTATGTATAAAGATTACATATCACATATCCAATAATGCACTTTAAGGTCTTCACTCACATGAAGGCAGTAGTGGTGATTAGAAGATACATTGACCAAGCATGAAGGTGAAACTGAGGTGGACCAGTTAAGTCTCTGTGAGGTGTCATGATGGTTCTTTTAAGTTTCCTTTTAATGTCAGAATTGACAGATGACAAAGGACACATACACATGTATATATATATATATATATATATATATATATATATATATATATGTGTGTGTGTGTGCACTAAAGGGAAAATGTTCAGCCAGGGGTTCTCCAGCCTATTGCTCATGGCTCTACAGCTATGTAGGTGTGGGCCGATCTATGGCACACTATGGTGTTAAAAATGAACCTCTGCTCTGTGCCAAGGCAGTGAATTGTAATTTTAAATAGTGATTTTATGAAAACTACATATCTTCAGTCAGTTTTAAAGTAGAATGCTGGCTATTGATGTATAGAAAATGAAATAGGATTTTAGGCTAACAATATCCCTTTAACGACAGCTTAAATTAGAAATAAAATGGTTTCAAAGATAATTTTGTTATATTTCATACCATTTTATGCATTTAAAGTTTTGTTGATGTATAGCTATTGCATATTTGCATGAAAGCCATATTTAAACAAGTTCTTAACAGCATAGACATTCCCAGTAACAGAAGCAACCTTCATTGAGGTCTGATTATCACATGTGCCACCTTTAATATACAATTCAAGTGTAACATTTTAAATAACACATGTAAAACCCACTGCCATTGCTGGTTGGTTGATGATACTGAAAGCTCAGTTTGAAAGGCTGAATGATATCATGGTTTTCATTTTTGAGGGTGCACCAAAATATTATGTTAAGGAATTTTAAAACATGGCAACCATAAACAATGGTTTGTATCTCTGTTAAAAAATCTAACTAGACGTAGGTGTGTAATAAAGTGAATTACATTTTGGAGTAGTGTAAGGAAATGCATATCATGTAAAATACATTATTCTAAAACAGAAGTTTGAACTAAACTTTTTAACTATAGTGAGTTTCATTTTCATGCCTCTGTGCAGTCACTTATCTATGGTATATATTTGTGTTGGGGACAGATCATTGAATGATGAATTCTCATGTTATTAGTTGAGCTCTTTCCTCCTACATTTCCATCTTCTCTTTAAACTGATTATCATATTTGACATACGTTTTATAATATATAAATCCATATTATCAACCGCCATGAATCTCTTTGTGTTAGAACCTGGAAATAACGTGTGGAACGTCCTCCTCCCTGTCAGATTTCAGTACCAAGTTAACCTATATTTAAAAAAAGAGAAACCAAAACACTTTTCACAGAAAAGCTGTTGGGCCTCAGGTATATAAATCTTTCTGGTACAAATTTCGAGATGATTAAAATATATTAAAATGGGCATTATGTGCTGCATTAAGCGCTGAAGCTTTCAAACTAGAACTGGTATTCCCCTTCCAATAATAAATGTAAATTATTAATGTAATTGTAATTATTTATTTTTCTCATCAACAGAGCTATTGTTATTCCCAACCAGTATTTGTGTTCAGCATTTATCTCATACTGAGGATAGCTAATTATCCCTTAAACAGAAACTTCAACATTTTACCATGATAGCATGAAAGAAATGTATTTCTTCTTCACCGATTCACATGTAATGGATAAAAACACCATTGCTTTTTAAAAGAAACAAATGACTGTGTAAGAGAATGTTATTTTGTGAAATTCTACATGACCATTGCACAAAAACAAACATATATTTATACACTTAAATAACAGGCATTTCCTTTCATTTTTAAATAAATATATTAGCTACATTTTAATTTCATTTTTTCATTGTGAAAATTGCTACTACTGATTATAAGTTTTGCAAGGGCATGTCCTCCTCTTGTTATTTAAACTGTGATACATATATATGTGATATATTTGTGTACACATAATATATATACAAATTTGTGACTGTGGTTGCGAACTATCCTGTTTGTGTTATAAATGGATCAATAGGATGATCAGTGCTGTCTAAATTAGTGGTGCTAATCCCATACTTTTTGTACATACACACAGAGTGGGCAGTCTAATTGTGGGTTACTAGTCGATCACTTGTAGATCACTACCTTCTGGATTTTTCTAGTCGTCATTGGCTCGGAGACAAGATAAAATCTCATTATACCTCTTGTTCACAAAATATAATATGAATCTCTCGTTCACATTTTCAAATTGCAATCTACATTTATAAATCTTGTTTTAAAAATCTTAATTATTTAGTTCATTTTAGGAACTACCTGCCAGGGTTTGATGCAAAGAGTAACTTTGAACTTTAGACACTGACTATTGGAAAAACAATTTATAATTTCCGCTCTGTACATAAGCATAGAGGAATATTCATGCAAGAGATGCTTGGAACTATCGATCATTGCATCTGCAGGGACATAGATTAAACATGCCTGACTTACAGCACTGAAGCAAGAGAATTATGGGCTGTTTATATTTTATTCCTATATTCTTTTATAACATTGTTTAAAGGAAAGAAGCTTGAACAAAAATGTTTGCAAAAGAAAAAGAAATTTAGCAGCAAACCTCACTGCCTTGGCAGTTTAGTAATTCTGCCTAGACGATACCATAATGAAAGTGAAACATAATCAACAGAGGCAAATTAAAACCATATAATTTTGTAATCTTAGCTTTGCTGTAATTGCAGTAATAAAACAGTGGAAAGAATAAATGTGAAACATATGTTTGCCAGTGACATTATCTAGGTGACTTCCCTGTTGCAGAAGTGTGCTGTGCTATTTGATTTCCCCTCCGTATGTATTGGAATGAAAAACCTGCAAGCCTGGAGTTAATGCTGATTTCAGCAGCTGCTTACACATGAAGTCTCCATGGCAACTGTGAGGTTGCTATGCAACCATGTTCTTTTAGGGACAGTGAAAATGCCCAAAGGCTTACTAAAAATACATCAGGAAAAAAAATCTTAATTTTTTCCTACTACCTTTAGTGGTTACAAAAAAGTATGCAGCAAAATGAAATGAAGGGTCAAACAAAACACAAACCTTTGGCTGACCTTTTAAAATTGCTTGCTATTGCTTTGAAATTTCAAGCTTTATTCACAGCGATGGCGTTCGATCGATTGTAAAATTGGGACTTAAGCCAGGCAGCCCTCATAGAATTCAAGATGTACTTCTCTGCTATTGGTATTTCTAAGGGGTTAAAGGTCAGCAGAAAGTCATCAATGCAATATTGATCTGTGAGGTTGAAAAATGCATATGTTTACACCTCCTCACGCTTTAGGACTACAAAGCAAGTCTGAAGCAGGCTGGGACAAAATAACTGTTTTGTGCATTAAACTATTATATCAGCAAGCAAAACTTAGCTTTTCATTCTTCCATAAATATGACATGAAAATAATATTTCCATAGCATTTACAATATTTCTTCTCTTTCACAATGTGAAAACTGTATTCTTCATATTCTTAATATAGTGGCATTTGACTGAAGATACAAAAGATAAAAATATATATATATCCTGTATGTATAGTAATATAGAGTATATAGTAATCTTACACCTCTGTTCTTTTCATAATGAATGTGATAGATATGGAGATTAATGATATATTACACAGTAATCTAACTATTATCTTTGCCACTTTATGAATGTTTGGTGGTGTATGTATCTGGGATAGAACAAAAAACATTTGGGGATAAATGGAAATCCAAGAATAAGTAATAAAATGAAGTATGTTCAATGCATGGTACCTAGACAAACAGGTTTTGCTACACATGGCATGATTCTGTAGATGCTACGGTATATGTATAGAGAACCACTACGATGGGTTAAGACAGGGAAATACAGAGGTGACTAAATCATTTTTTTGCAAGCATGGCCTCAAATTCCTGTAACTGCATATAATGTGCAAAGTATAGTCAATGAGAGAAGTGTGAACAAACAGACTTGCTTTATTTTTGAGGCCAATCTTGCTTTACTTATGATGATAGGACAATTGTGTTGCATCCTACTTACTGCATATCATTCAAGATCTCCTTATTACACAGGATGAACCAAAAGAGGAAGAAAGAGTAGAGATCCTCTATCACTATTATTTAACAGTAACTTGAGGACCAGAAAAAACAAAATAAGCAGTGAAATAAGAGAGGATTATTAAACTTATTTCAGACTTAAAGGTGTATATATATATATATATATATATATATATATATATATAACCCATTTTGGTATTTTTGTTTTGCACTGTCCCGATGCTTTTTTGGCATTACTTTTTCATTTCCTAGACTTTTTGATACCCCTGATTTATATAGGATTGATAAGAAATCATTGATGTAGGTAAATATCAAGACTGATCAGTTGAAAGAGGCATACTTTTCACAATGTTCTATGAGGTTGTACAAGGAATAAAGTCAGCACCTGCTTTAGTGAAAATTAAAAAGGTTTGCAGCCCCGTAAAAGAAGATGTCCCATCTGTAACTTACTGAAGTATTAATATGGCACATTGCATAGAACAAGCAGTCAAGCTGTTGACACGTTTATAAGTCAATTAAAAAAAATTAAATATTAAAAAAAGAAACCTGATGCATTAAAAAAATGCTTGAGTTTTTTATTTGTTACCAAATGCTAAAGTTTGCAATGAACTGGTTAAAAGGAAAAATCTTTGGAACATGCCAAATAGTTCAGCTGTGTGTTTGGCAATCTTCCAGAAATGTCGTGCGCCATCCTTGTTTGTCTTCTAGTACAGCTTAGATTGGCAAATGCCCATACAGTCTGAAGAGGGCAGCCATATGACTGGACAAATGCCAGAAGTGTGCGGGAGTGATGCCACTGTTGGACTCCATAGCCAAACAGGAATGAGGAGCACAAAGGCATTCAATAATCTGAATGTTCCACAGAGCGATGCCAGGCAGTATTTAATGAGAGTTTTCATTGTTATAAAGTCCTCAACATCAAGTGGGTTGGTAGGCTCATTAACCTGACTGCAGCAAATAAAAAGGCACATGCAGAAGATTTCTCAGATAGAATGCTGAATTGTGCTACAGTGACTCGCCTTCCTTTAGAAAGAACTATCGGCAAACAGTATTATCACCATTATAATGAAAAAACAGTTTACTGCACTTTACTTTCCCTAGAGAATAGCACTGGTGGATTTTGTTTGTTTTGTCATCTCTCAGATAATGAGGACTTATACAATGAACACATTTTCTTAAATCATACTGTTGTTGCTAGTGAAACAAGTGCAAAGAGCAGAGAAAGAAGTTAATGGATGAGGATACATCTGTAAACAAATAAACCACAGACCATGAATGTCCCAAATGTATACTAAAACACTACAAAGATACGTTAGACATTAATGTTTATCTCTTTTACTTTTTTCCTTCTTATTAAACACAGTAGGGTACTGTGCTAGCCACCTGACGTACTGCATCACAATGATTCTTTTTTTATAATAACACCATTAGTCCCTGCAGCGACGTATAGGATAGGTAGAAAAAAACTAATATATAAGCAAGCAATGACAAAGCAGTAGCAGTGGGCCTTTCTCATGGTTGATCGTAAGACCCTCCAGCCACTAACTATATCATCCAGAATCAACGCATTTCACCAAAGTGGAGATTTGTAATTACCAGATGAATGATACATGATTATCACAAATAGGCATCCTGTTGGATCACATCTTTGGCAAATGAGAAATATTTTTTGTGACTCTATTAAGGAAAGAAAGGACATAAGTCAACTAGTAAAAGTAAAAGAGGTAATCCAGACAATGATTATTTGTTAATATATCCACTGTATCTTCTAAGTAATTGGTTAACCCACATTCAAAATTCTTCAGCAGAAGTTTCCATGGTAACTAGATTCATGTGAAGAGGATGTTACCATCAGATATATTTTCCATGCAGTCTCTTTCATTTATTGCCTCATAGAGGATTCTATCTTATTATTACATAATAATAAGAACCATCATTAAGATTCACCTCTAGTCTCCAAAACTATTTAAATAATTCTATACAAATAATTGACATCCCTCTAAATAATGCAGAAATATACCAGTAGAATCTCTAATATGGGGGTTTATTTACCACAAGACATAAATCACCACATGCTTCATGCCTTTTATTTCAAATAGTGGCAACAGGTGCCACTAACATAGCCTTTTCAATGGGATTACATACATCTTGCCAGCCTAAATACTTGTTTTAATACCTGTGTTAATACTAGTAAAATGGCAATTTTAACACAGTAACCCCTGTGCCTACTGACAGAACCAGAATACAAAATTACAAATCAATTCATCATTGTCAACTAGGCCACAAATATCGCCTTCTGAATTAATGGGGAATCTGTTTCCAAGTAAGTGCCCAAGCAAAGGAAAACTTCTGTGCATGTCTTTAGCCTATCAGCACTGACCAGTGAAAAGGCAAACAATTATTTCTAAAAATATACACCTCCAGTTAATCAGTACAAAGCAAAGCAGTACATTTGCATTTATGGATGTGAAAGAAATGAAGTTAGATTTTTTAAATAGGGAAACTTTGTAAATTATAGTATCCAAGGTAAAGTACCATTAAAGGTTTCTTAATGTACGATATTAGTAAAGTGGGTCTTCATATTATTTTCATATGTTCAACTTTTTTTATTTCATAATCCGCTAATTCTGATTTTACTTGGGCACCTGGAAAGAAAGTTTTTTTTATTCTAAATAAAACTCTTTTTCTTGGCAAAAGATATTTTTTGGAATTAAGGAAATGATATCTAGAAAGCAAAGTTATAAAGGGACAGCATATATTTCACTGCTTTTGCTATTTTTTTTTGCCATCCTTTACTCTCGAAACTTAATTTTTATTCATGACAGTGTGGTATGTTTGCAATTGGTCTTTTGCTTGAATCTGATTGATTTGCACACTGGACCGTGCTAGAGCACTTTCAGTGGCTGGAGGTAGAATTTACAGAACCATAGAAGTGGTTGTTTTTTTCTAGAGAAACAGATCACTAAACATGTACTGGCGGTAAATTGAAATCCACAAATATATCTCATTTATTATTGTTTGATATTAATATTTTGGCTGATTTTAGGCTTGCTGCATAAGAAATATATTAGACGTCACACTGCCAGAACCTCAGCTGAGCTTGAGTAAACTGGAATTATTTTCCTTTGTTGCTATAGCAATATGCGAAGCTGCCTATTTTTATTTTAATGCTTCTTATATCACTAAGCTGCTTAAAGAACGTCTAGTGCATAATATAGTGTTTATTGTGCATTTAAAAGAAGGCTTTTCTTCTTTAAATCATTCAACGCTCTTTTAGTAGGTGAATTACAACAGATTTTACACCAAAATCATGCACTAGAAGATCTACTCTTACAAAGTCACAACCTGACTCCTCATTATTCTATTCTTAAATCCCATATTTAGATCTTTCTAGTATATTTCCTTTTCAGACAGATAGGATATTCCCACTTACCCACTGATATATGTACTGCAGCAATAATTATGACTTTCTGCATTAAAATAAATACAACAAAAGTTTATTTCAACCAACTGAAGTTTATTTGAGCAATTGAAGTCATTTTGATGCACAATTCCATTATCTTGTATTTGACCGTTTTCTTCATTGCTATTGAGATGTTTCCCTGTACAGTATGAGGCCTTTTCAAAGGTTATTCTCTTTCAGAATAGATGCCATCTATGTTAGATGAGAGAGAAAAGGTTAACAGGCCATGCAACACCAAAAACAGTTGGACTTGACTGTAATCCAGGGAAAACTAGTGTACTGAAGTACAAAATATGGCATCACAATTTATAGAATAGATTACATCAATATTCTCTCAAAATATATAGGGTCATCTCCTGGTTGTCATCTTTTACATCAGGGGTTCTCAACCTGTGGGTTGGGACCCCATTGGGGGTCGAATGACGATTTGCCAGGGGTCGCCTCAGACCATCGGAAATATAGGGTTTGAATGGGGTTGCCCAATAACAATTAATGAATGGGTGTCACCAAATCACAGGGAATTGTACTAAAGGGGTCGCGGCAATAAAAATGTTGAGAACCACTGCTTTACATACTAGTGGATAAATGGCTGCATGCAATCCTTAGCATGAGTCACTTTATTGATTATACAACTCTATGAGACCCATTTTATCAGGGTCAAGAAAGTATCATTTAGAAGGAGAGCTAAATGAATTGTACAGGGTTCCATAGGGTCGAGTGGGCTTCTAAGTTATTTTCTAGCACTTGACATAGAGGCAGAAAGAGAAATAAGTTATGTTTGAAGCCTCCAAGAGAGATATTTATTTTGCTGGGTGATAGAAAACTCCTGTCAAGGAGAGGAAACCAGGTAAATGAGGGGATCGATTGATCTCTTGCAGTTGAACTGTGGTATAAACTGTGCTGAAATTAAAAGTAGAACTGCTTATGTTCATACATGCCTAAAAAGGAAGGTCAGTTGCGATTGAAAGTGTAATAAAGGCCTAAAGAAACTGCATGTTTCCTGTCTGGAAAATATCATGTTATTAAACTAATCCTCACATTATACAACAATATATGCTTTTATAAAACGTTTAATAGTGTATTTGTTGGGGCTATTATGAAAGACTACTTTCCCTTTATGTGAACTCTGTTCCTTCAAACATGAATTAAAGTTCAGGAAGGTGCAGAGTATGTCCTGAAGAATTTTAATTAACTCCTTCAGCATCATACAATGTTACAGATGCATGGTGGGAGAAAATCAGAAAGAGGACAGAATAATAGCCCCATAAACATATAAAGTAAAAGCCTACAAAAATAAAGATACCTATGCAACAGTATCAGAAAAGGGCCACCACAAATATAAACCCTGAATACCATTTTGTTATTACCATTTTTCCTATTTATAAAGCCAACCCTTTGAATTTTTTTGCTGACTGGTGTTTCCCTGATTGAAACCGTTGAAAACCCATTATTTCCTAGGGAGTAGGACCGGTCATTTTTCTACAGACGGATGCTTTTTCAGGACAAAAAACACAGTCAATATTGTTGTGCAATGGAAGGTGAATTGTATTGAAAACCATGCAAAGTGCGAAGGAACAATATTTATTGATATTGATCTTTATGGATATTGACAAATTTTTATTGTTTCTTTTTAAATCTGCAAAATTGAAAGTTTGGTGAGTAAAAAAAAAATAGCAAAAATTGCAAAAAGACTCAAATAAATGATCTTTATCAATATCCCCCATAGAGTGTCTATCAGTCATTGTGTTTTGCTGAAGGTTCCTCTCTATGCATGTTACATCTTCTTTTCATACACTTGGAGATGGTTTCCAGTATTTTATCTCTGGGATCATTGGCTGGTTTTAAGAGAAGGTACAGTGCATCCGGCCTGGGACTGTGTGGTATCTGTAGTTTATCCAGTATTGTGGGTAACTCTTACTGCTGGTAAGCTGACGTACACACAGAATATACTGTTTTTATAAAACGTACTGGGTGACAGCTGTAGATACTTCTGTAGTAGCTGACTTTAGAACTCCTTTAATATGAAGACTGTTTCATCTGATCCACGTTATAGGTCTTCTAAGCAAAGATATATAGTTGGTTTACATGTTTCCTGTGGGCGAGAATGATTTTAGTAATTTCTGTTTTATTAAATAACAAAACTTCCTTAGTACTGACAGAATGGAAAATGGTAGTTATACAGGGAGTAGATAATAAAACTGTAAAGCACAGGGGATGGGAATTTGTCTCACTTTGCAATACAAATTGGCTGTTCTCAGTGGCGTAGCATGGTGGGAGCATGGGGGGGGGGGCGGTCTGCCCCGGGTGGCACACCTGTGGGGGCGGCATTTTGCCCTAGTTATACAGGGCCATTCCCAGGGGCGTAAAGGCGGACATGGCAGACAGCACTACCGCTCTAGAGGTGGGGGCGCCATCGCTACCTCCGCTGGCGCCCACCCCCCCTACTCTCACGAATCTCCAACAGCACCCCCCCCCTGCACGATTGTCGACCACCTCAGGTGCCACTGCTAGTGGCTGTTCTTAGTCACTTTTTGTTCCAAAAATGTTCAGGGTATGGAAGTAGTAACAAACTAGCCAGGTTTGTGTTAAATTTAAACTTTGCCAGGTTAGTTCTTTTATCTCTACTTCAGTCTCATTATATATATATATATATATATATATATATATATATATATATATATATATAAACATAGACATACACTATAGGGTATATTTTTATTAATCAGCCCCAGACAGGTGTGTTTTGAGCCTGACCACCAATAAGTTCAGTTTATTCAGGAGAGTGTCAGATGAGATTCCCAACCATGGTTAGTAGTAGTAATGAAGAGCAGGCAGTTAAACAAGTTATCGTGAATGGAGTAAGTGCAAAAGTATGAAACTTTTGGCTGTGCTTCTAATGTGAAATGCCATTTTTATGCATGCAGCTCAACATTTCCTTATTCTCCTTAATGTTCTTGTTTTCATTGTTACATTTTTGGCTCCTTTAATTTAAAGGGAATGTGGAAAAGGATAACAATAACAAAAACTAAACAAGGCAGAGATAAAGAAGGTAGGTAACTGTCATTATTGCAGATATATATTTTTACAAAATGACAATTTTATTAGCTGGTTTTATTTATCCTTTTCTAAGCTTCATTGAGGGACCCTTCTTGAGAGCACTCTATTAAATAACTACCAATTATTTCGTTACAGGTCCAGCAAACACACATACCCTGTAAAGTGCAATGACTAAAATCAGTTGCGTCTTCAGTTAGCATCTACAGTATGTATGATAGACTATTACCGGTTATCCAGTGCTACAGCCTCAAATTTTACATTTATTTATTCTCTATTTTTTTTTAATCATGGCCTATTCATTTTATCAGTGATTGCAATAAGATGCACCTGAAATCCTTTTCTGCTTCAAACACTCTGGTTCGTTGGTTAGCTGAACAATTTAAGCCCCTGGGAAAAGAAACAAGACTTTTATGTTTCCACCTCCTAGCTCATCTACATTTGGATTTGATTGTACATTATCAACTAACAACTAACAAAGTGGCCTTCCTGCAGATGAGATGAATTTTTCAGAAAACCAATTTCTCCACAACTGTGTATTTATTGCAAACTCGTTTGCTTTTCTTTGATCACCTCTGGGAGAGAATGCAGCACTGATAATATTATAATGGAATGTTCAATGCTTTGCTAATTTCCATATGCACATTAAGTAGAGTTTGTGGAGAACAAAGGATTTGTTGCATTGAACAAAACACTATTTTAAAATGTAATACTGTTTCATCACAATGTTAAGTCTGTTGAAAATAAGTCATTTTTATGTCTTTTTTTAAACTATACTCTTAGTTGCAGATGGTATAAAACATTCATTTTTTCAATATAAATCAGCACATACCCCTATTACTGCAGCCTCTTCTAATCACATATCAGTTCCTGCTAACACATGGGCACTGTGCTAAGTTCATTATTTATATTTTTGATACATTTTGTTCATAAGTTTCATTAATTATTCATTGGTTGTTTTCTCCTTTTTTACATTACAGAGATTTTCTAATAACACATTTTTTTCATGTTCCTATTGAAAGAGAGGCAATGTGTAATGTATGCATGGTTAAATAGGGACACAGTGCCTGATGTTTGGATCATTGTTCACTTGATAAAAAAACACCAAAATGTTCATCCAACCCTTAGTTGTTGGAAAAGAATTCATATGAATCAACTATAAAGCAAAAGTCTATTTTAAAACTCAAGTTCAAAATCAAGTGTTCAATTATTATTTAATTAACCAAATACATATTAGTGTGATTTTTATAGAACCAGTAACAGCAGCCATTGCCAAGGCACTCAATCCTAAACAGTAAAGATAAAACTAATATTTGACGGGGAATGCATTGTTATTGCTTTGTGTTACTTTTCTCCTTTGATATTTTTAACCATATTTTATCTGTTTGAATTTCTGCGGCACTTCATGAATATGTATTATCTAAGGATACGTAGAAAACACTGGTACATAGTAAGGATTTGTTTACTTAGCAGATGGAAGATGGCTGCAGCAAGCAAAGAAACAAAAAGCAATACAAATCTGGAATTCAGTTTCAAAGATAACAATTTTCCAAGTACTATGTAAGAATAATTACCATGTCAATATGATTTTTTTCTGATGTTACCAGGAGTGTAAAGGGCTCTATTTATTTCAAAATATCCAAACTATTAAAATCACTGTTGCATTCCAATTAAACAACCCAAACTTTTAATTAAACACATAAGGTGTACAGTATTTATGAGTGTTATGTTTTCTTCTTGAAACCAACAAAATATTGACACACTATACAAAAAGTCTCAAATGAATTAAAATAAGAAACAAACTGTGCATACAATGTCTGTATGTTTGTGTGTTCGCATATATGCATCTTGTCTTACACATTTTAAACAGACATCCTGAAATAAACCAAATCTTTCACACGGGGGAGGAAGAAGTGTCTATTTATTGTTAAAGGCACAACTACTGCTATTTTTAGGATATCAGTCTTGGATTAAACCATGTATCATGAGATTCTTAAAGTGCTAGGGTTCCTGGTAAAAAAAAACAAAAAAAAAAGCCAAAACATCGTTTTATTACACCAGAGGAAAGTAATACAATGGGTGACTAGGTTCTCCAATTAAAATTAGACTAACATTGCTGTCATTGTTTCAAACCTGATGGAAATTGAGGCCAGGTTCACACAAGTGCATATATACGCTGCACTTAAAAAAAAAAA
>JAKJJM010054997.1:0-10036 GCA_021901965.1 Pipa carvalhoi | reverse complement strand
GTACCAGTACAGTATATTTCTCATACTTTACTACATCTAGGTCTTATTTTCAGGGGAGGCCTTATATTTCTAAGCTTGGAAAAAAATGCACTAGGTCTTATTTTCGGGGGATGTCTTATTTTCAGGGAAATAGGGTATCTTTAGAAGAAACCAGCATGCAGCAGATGACTTCCTGTTAAATATTTAAAACCGATTTATACACTTTCCTTGGAGTGGTTTATATTGCTAATTAAATTAATTGCACCCACACTGATCGTGCATTCCCATATCTTGTATTATATTATAATCTAATAAGAGTTGTGGCCTCCCACACCAGCTACCTCTATAGTATTGCTCCACCTCATTCCAAATGTGTGTAAGAAAGCATTAGGTTTACTCACACACATTAATTTTAAACATTTTAAAAAGCAGTGGGTTTAAACTGACATAAAGCACCACAAACTGCAGCAGTATGAATAAAGGATCATTTTCCATTATCACTGACATTATTCCTAACATCTACTACAATATTCTTTTTTAATGATTTTACTCATGGGAAAACCACTATTACTGAACTGTATAAGTTCAATAATTCTTCAGATATTGAACATAAAATGTAAGAAATTGAACTGATTTATTGATAGATCTGGAAATTTATGCTAGTAACACACACTGAGGCTCATTTCCTAACGTAATACAACCATATGGGCACATCTATTTTGCACTTGGCTTGTTTCCTGTGCACAGTATTTAAATCCAAATGCTTTGTAAATTAGGTTCATACTAACAAAGGTTGTATAGAAATGCACTGGGTGTGCGATATTTCATACTAAAATTATTGTGTATAATATAGTAATTTATAGATAATTCTGCCAGCTTTGATGAGCCTTTACAGAAGTGACATCATAGTGAAACCAAAAATAGATTCATTTCCTTTTTGGTGAGGGTTTAGCTAGCTGTTAATAGAGCGATCCTAACAGCTCTGGCAAGGAGACATGAATAACCACAGCTATAGTTGTGAGACACAGTGCTGTTACTCCTAGGTTTCAGTAAGTTTGTTGGGTTTAGATTATAAGTCAGAGAGAGGGGAAATGCAGGCAATGGGGTACAGATCAGTGGTGGATATGCCAGATTGTGGCACCGTGGTGTAGTGAGGGCTGTAAAGCACTTTTGAGAAACTAAGATTGTGCTACCTTGAGAATGTGGGGATTTCATTGCACTTTGTGGCACTGTGTAGTCTCTGCAATGCTCGTTTAAATAATGCAAATAGGGACAGGAAAAATAAACTGCAGAAATAGGGGTTATAAAATAAACAACATGAAATAATATGATAATAATATGATGAGAC
This sequence comes from Pipa carvalhoi, assembly GCA_021901965.1. NCBI lineage: Eukaryota > Metazoa > Chordata > Amphibia > Anura > Pipidae > Pipa > Pipa carvalhoi. The sequence goes on along the minus strand of JAKJJM010054997.1, from coordinate 8,709 downwards.
TATTAAATAGAAAAAAAAAGTCAATGAAATTGTCATGTTGCTTGGTCTTTTATGTGCCAGTTGTCTTTGACTTTTTCATTTGAGTCAGGTGCTGCAAAAGTTGACCTATGTCTGCCTATTGTGTTTTTGTAAGTTGATAGTTTTGATCTGTTATGGGGAGAACAGAGATGTGACTGTGAATCATTGGTAAAAACTTTGTTTATGCTATGCATATTTTGAGAAGGTTGTTTAGGTTGTGAGCAGGCATGTGTGCATGTTCTTATATAAATATATCACTAGCCTTCATATCCTTTTACGCTGGTTTGTATAAACTTGCTTTATGTGCAGCACTACACATTATACAATGCTATGGTTGCATTCATTAAAGGAAAATTCCCTAACTGCATTGTTGCAGTTGTTTATGTGTTTTGCATGGGACAGAAAAATAGCAAGAAGTATGAGAATAGGAACGTTGACGGTGGGTCAACGCATTGTGTGTTGTCCCCAGTTCTACATAAAAAAATCTATTGTTTAGCTGTCGCTTAGTTTTCTGGGATAGGTATGTGCCATCTAACAGAAGTTAATACATTCATTTTATGTTAATGGGACTGCTCTGTAAGATTTTAATTATGAATGGTTAGTAGGCATTTACAATGTTAGAAGTCTTTGAGCTAACACTTTATGTAAAAACTGTTTGTGTGGTGCATGTAAAAGGATGAGGGTGATATTTGGAAGACCAGTAATAAGTGTTTCCCTGGTCCTATGTTATCATTGACTATGCCAAGAGTTAACCCAATCTAACAAAGAGCAAGACTTTTGTCTGAACTTTGAACTCTTTGTATCTCTGGATAATAAAATAGGTGCTGAGTAGAAAATAAGGTACATGTGCCTTGTGTATATGCTTTAGATAAAAGATATCACTTTGCCATTCACCGTCATTTCAACAAAGAGTCAACGAGAAGCCCATATTACTGAGCACAGATCCAGTTAACAGCTTTGCACTGTGTCAGTGGGTAAAATTAACATACCCCCCTTTCTCTAAATTATGTTTTCAGCCAATTAAAGTTCTTTTTTCTCCCCTGCAGTTGGCGTCTTTCAGTTCCCAACCACCCTGGAATGGTGATGAGCAGGGTTTCTCGTCAGAGCTCATTCATTATCTCCATTACGTCCAAAAAGAATAGATGGCAATGGTATTGCTGGAAGCAGTCTGTTGGTTAGGGGTAGCATTTATCACACAGGCTGTTCACAACTGCTGACAGTAAAGCAACGATGGTACAGGATAGGGTGTGAGTGTATTTTGTGTACCCAATGCAAATTAGTCAGGGCTTTCCTGTACACAATGATCATTTCCATTGCCTAGACCAAGAACTCTTAGTGGTTTTGATAACAGCAAGCAGGTCATTAGTAGCTTGGGCAGGCAGGGAGGAGGAACAGTAAGGGGGCAGACTGGGAAAAGGCTTGAGTGTAATTATAAAGATTCAATAGCAAGGCTTCTGAGAGAGCCAAAAAATTGTCAGCACGGAGCAATCAGTAAAATATATTTTCATTTCAGCCCTAACCCATATTAACTCAGGTTTATCCTCTATCTGTGTTAACATTTGCTTAATATTAAAAGCCTACAGTATCAATATAAACAGAATTAACCCTGTGGTTTCATCATGGTCTTTTCAATGACTGAGGTTTCTCTAAGTGACAGATGCCAAATCGGGCTATCCAGGACCCTACTGTATCATTATTCCAATTACATACTATTACACTCTCTGCTGTATCCCAAATTGCATCCCAGTATCTTTGTCTTTGACACTCCCATATATGTGTATTTGGCAAGTGAACAACAAGCTGTTGGTTTAGTTTTTTTCTGGTTGGGTTAAGAAGGGAGGGGGGTGATGGTGCATTACCCAAAGCTCACTTCTCTATTGGTTCTCCGTTGCTAATTCTTTCATAGAAGTGGAAAAAGTGTGCTGGGTGCTGAATGGTGTTTGACTTGGGCTAATGTAGCTTCAGTGGAGCATACTAGCCTGTGTAAACAGTGCAGTTCAAACATAGGGGATGGTATTTAGATGCCCTTTCCCAGAACAATATTACAGGCAAACTAGTGGAACTGGTAAACCTACTGTTTTAATTAATCTACAGGCAAGTGAGAGCACATCTGTAAACAGCGTTGCTTGACTTACTACCTTACCAGGGGCATAGCATAAAACCTTGGGCACGTGCAACCAAGTCTTCTATGCAATATTTCATGGACCCTTCAAAATGTCATGTTTCCAGTATCTTGAAGGAAGAAGTGCATGTATGTTATGTTCATTTGTGTATAATGCTCAGGAACTACCACAGAGTTTGAGAATAGTATAGGCATACCGGTATGGTCTAATTTTAAATGGCTGAATTAAAGTGTTGGGCCTGTTTCCTGAGTCATTTGTTAGTCTGGCAACACCTCCTTTTCAAATGTTTCAAATTTGCAGTAGCATTAGCTTTTTGGGTGTAAGACTTTATCACATGTCATGTCATGCCATACAACTTTATAGCACCCAATGGATTGGTACAAATGATGACTAGCGTTATAATGTATTACGTTTTTATAATTTGCTATAAAGATTCTATTGATTATCTTGTAATTGCTTAGCTATAGAATATATTCTCGTGTTGGGTTTTTCAGTGCGTTCAGAAGGCATTTTATGTTTCTAAGCTCAGTTCTTGGCACTATTAAATTATTATTTTTTTTACTCTATTGCAGCATCCATACCCCTCAGAAGAACAGAAGAAGCAGTTAGCACAGGACACAGGACTGACTATTCTGCAAGTTAATAACTGGTAGGTAATCATACAAAACCTTTTGTATTTACAGTGAAGTGGCTGGTGATAGTTGGGAAGCTAGCAATGTATATTTGACAAAACAGAACTACTTAAGGGGAAATAAAAAAAAATACAAATAACACTTCAGTTTAAAAGTTTATGACTAAGAACGAAATTTGTTAAAGTCAAAAATGCAGTTTTATTCGATATCACAATATCAATCATTTTCGACAGAAGAAAATTTAGATATTTCTATATCGAATATTAATTTATACGATAAATTTCAATATCACAAATTTGATAAATTCGACGGAAATGTTTTCAATATTGCGATATCGAATATTATATTTTCCAGCAATAAGTTTCAATTACACTTGTTGAATGTGGTATAGAGGTAGTTTTCGACGGGGTAAAGGAATTTTTTTTACACAAGTTTTTCGATTGAATACAATCAAAAAGGTAAAAACGGCCTTTTCTACTGTAATAAATTTCACCCCGAGTGTGCTGACTACAGGGCTAAATAAAAAAAAAAAATCATCCCTCAGAAAGATGACAATTTTACCTTATGACCAGTTCTACTGGTAAATCGCCAGGCCAAAGACAATTCAAACCAGGTCGCCAACCCGACGTCAACTGGCTGAAAATCAGCCGTGCCTAAATAGAATGTATAGTGCACCTGCAGCTGATTGAACAGACGCAATGTAAAGTTCCTGTTCCTGATCCTGTAGGGACACACATTTCCCATTGTAGGTCAAAATGATCATTGGTCTGTACATGTAATGTATGGGCAGTTCCAACTCTTGTTCAGAACTACCAAGTTATCATTTGTTTTGATATCTGATTGTGAATTGGATAAAAGCTGCTTAGTCCATCTGCAATAAGGCTACACAATGCGATTTGTCACATTGATAAAACTGCAGCAATAGCATAGTGTAGCCTAAGCCTTTTTGTATAGTTTCCAACAAGGTGGAGCTAGCAGTTTTTAACTAATACACAGTATAGATATGACAAATTAACCAAAGATCTGTCAAAAAAAAAAAATAGCGAGGGTGTAATGGTTTTGTAATATTTCTTATACGCAGTGAAGTATCTACAAGTACCTCAAGCAGGATTTTACTGAGTTTACTGGCCATTCAAGATGAATAAAATATCAGACTGTTCCATATTGTGTCTAGGGAAACAATTCAATCCTGAAAAGTTCATTTTTTATCTACTTTAATTACATTATCTAATTTAATGACAATGGTGACTGCGATTAAATGACAACATGACGTAGGGACAAAGTGACATAGAAATAGATAGAATATTCACAGAATACATTTAGTGGGACAGTGTGAGACTGATGTCACTCCTCTTCACTTGTTGAATTTGCCTCATTCCACATGACTTCTCATTCTACTTCTATCCGACTGACTGCGCCACACTATGCATCCAACAGCATTCGCCGCTGTCAACAAGTGTTCACCACTTACTCAACACTGAGAAGTGAATTTGCAACTATTTTGGCGATGCGACTCGTATTGTAGCGAAGTGAATTCGAAAGGTGAATTTGCACTTCAGTCAATGAGGCTCTAAGATGTCATTCCAAACATCAGAATTTTGTCTGCAGCAGATACAGAAAGTTGTTTGTGCTGCTCAGTTGCACTTTGTTACACATGGTTAAAGTGGTTATTTCAAGTGAGAAAACTATCAAAACCATTTATTCACTATAAAAACATTTGAATGTAGAACTCCTTTAAATTCCACTCTTCCACTAGGTTCATCATTGGTTAGCAATGCACACTATGAAGAAAATACCAAATTAAATCTTATGCTTATTTTATTTTTTCTGTCACCTTTTGACTCTCTGTGCGTATATGTAGTAATATATAACACTGTACTTTTCCCGCTACTGTCTCTGTACCAACATGGATTTGTTTAAAAGTGACAATGTCATCATACATAGTTTCTACATACTGGCAATAGGCATAAATTATCATAAGAAAGGACAATGTCACAGTTTTATCACATTTTGGTTTCTGGCTTTTTCGCAATATTTGCAACATTTGTAATTGTTTTGTACATTCAGTTTTTAGTGACATGCAGTTTAGCTCAAGTTGGCACTTGGTTGCCACATTTTGTAAGATATTTGAGTGAAATGTCATCAGAATACTTTCAGGAACCTCACCATAAGCCCCTCAGTTCCACCACATTTGTCAAATCTGCTTATTCACACCAGTAGACCTTGGTGAATTGTACGGTCGCATTCGCAGTAAAAAAAAAAAGCAAAGTGGTGTGTAAATATATGGCCAGGGTAATGTCGTAAACTGTGAGTGACTTCACTATGTCACAGAAAATTTGTGTAATGTGTGAAATGGCTGATTGTTGCAAATTCACAAATCTATGGCTAATCTGCAACTTGATAAATATCCCCCCCCCCCCAGTGACCTAACAGATTTTTAGTTACCAGTAAGTAAAACAGATATGTTGCCGTACGACTCCATTTGTGATGAGTTTAATTTTTTAAAGGAAGTAGAGAAGTAGACATGCATATTGTAGTTTGTAAAATCTGGAGGTATTAGATGCATTAGATTGCTGCCGAAGTGTTTCACTGTGATGGTCTGCAATTAATGAGGAGAAAAAGTGCCGTACTGAGATTGATTGTTAAAAGCTTCTTATAGCAAGCTGATGTTAAATCTAACAGCGCCTCTCAGCTCCTATATTTGGTGCGCTCTTCTGTTTTACCTAAAGATACTTTTTGCATCCACTCATTCACACATACATTCTATAAAGGGGAAACCAAGAATACACTGTATTCTACTAACCATTCTCTCTGTAAAATACATTGAACTTTAATCACAAAAGAGAATGCTGGGACACAAGGAATTTAAGTGAATTGTTCAGGGTAGCAAGGAGCTGACACTTTGACTGTGTGTATCTTGAGGCGCTACCTCCTTGGCAAATCAGGGCAGGGAAATATTTCAGTGGGCCCTCCTGGAGCTTAAAACTGTAACATTATGGCATATTCCTTGGTACTGTAAATCAGGTAGGGGTTTGCGAACAATAAAAGGTAGGAAAGAAGTAAACCATAGGGAGTGGAGTGGGGAATAAACATACAAGAGGAAATCTTTTAATTAGTGGGCCCCTGACCTATAGACTCCTGGTGGGCTTCAGCACACTAGCCTGGCACTGGCTTTGGCGTTCAGTGGGATAAAGCAGCCTGATATTCTTTCATAAGGTTTGGCGTGGGTAATTCATATCCTGCAAAAATTGAATATCACAAGATTTTATTTGAAACAAATCATTACAGCCAACACCTGACATATCCATGCTATTGGACCTGTGTGTTGACAAGCATCAGTTGTCATACTGCCATGCCACAGTCTTTTATCTAATAAAAGAGTATAGATAGAAACTGCAGATCTATGCAGTGGTAGGGAATTGGATTGTGAGTACAAAATATTGTTTAACAGAGTATGCAACCTGTTTTGATCCAAAAGTCAAAAATGTATTCTTGGGCCATGTTACGTGCATTGAAATACACAGCAACTACCTGAAAAAAAAACTGTTCTCATTGCTAATTAATGCATATAAATAATGATTGATCGATGTGTTTTGAGACAGAAATGTGATATAGACTCATTTACCGCAACAAAAACATTTTTAAGTGATTACAATGCCTTAGAAAGCATGGCAACCTACTGCTTATATAAATACACTTTGAAATGCCTGAGTGTATGAGCTCTTAAAATGTCTGTGTCATCTGATGTGTTTTAAACGTTCCAAACAGTTTCAAAATAGCTTCAAAACATTTCAAAACAGGTTCTATTCAACTAGATGGAGAGAGGGATTACATTATATGTTTTGTAGTATTAAAAGGGAACGTGCAATCTTGGCTAAGAGTGTGTAAGTCTTTGAGGATAAAAATAACAGCAGTCTCTGTGTTTTGAGTCTTGTATTTTTTCCAGCCCATCTTGACAACACATGACCTGCTTTGATATTTCGCAGCCAGTCCTAAAATGATACCTTTCTATTAGGATTAGCCTTGACTATCAGGCTGGTTGGAAGAGCGAGACACAGAGAGGAAAAAAAAGAGGAGGGGGGTTTTGTTGAGGAAAAAAGAGAAGCTGCAGGATTTCCAGACAACGATCAGGGCCTAGAAGAAATGATATTGGATTTACTTATCAAAATACAGGGCCTGGTTTTTATCGCAGGCTTAATTTTGTTCCTTACATTCTGGGGTGATGTTCAGATTAATTGAAACGACAGTTCTCTTTCAAAATTCAGGGGAGAGTATTTGCACGGATTTCAGGACTAATACAAACTTAATTACACGGGACTCTATTTTATCATTCTAATTCCATGTAGCCAGTTCTGTATTTACAAATGAGAAGCCTTTGCCTTTTATTCACAGCTTCCCTTAATATATTTATCAAAGTAGGTTCATTTACAAAGTGCTCTATCTGTAGCATGCAGGCAGGCAGTCACCAACAAAGCTGTTAGCTTTATCAGCCTGAGCTCCTGATGAGCCACCCGCAGGTCAATTGATTTTCGTGGTTCCTTGATTCATTCCCCCCCCTACACACACACACATAACACACACACTCACACAATTTTTACGGATCACAATGAGAGACACGCTTGAAGAATTAGCCAGTTTTTCTGACTTATCAGTGGGCCAGTATTTTTTTATTTTTTTTTTGCTTTTTTTCCCAAGCTACTTAAGTTGGCCACAGGAACTGCTGTTATCAGAGTTTAATGCACCCTATAGTGTGGATAGCATTTCAATTAAACCAGTAACCACAGCTTACATGCGGCTGTTTCCATGCTGAGTGCAGTACGGCAAGTGATGCGCCTAGCTATAGAGGCAGAAAATTGAGTTGCCTTGCTACTGTCATTGTGATTAATGCACAAATAAACTGCTAACCTAGAAAAAAAAAGAGGAGACTGATATACACAGTACAAGGGAAAAGCTGAACTATTTACCAGATTCATCCTTTCCTGGGACCCAGGTATATTCAATCAGCTTTTTCATCCTTTTCTTTTTCTCTATTGTCAGGGTTTTATCTGTCCCTTAGATTGTATCTTCTTCTGTTTTTTTTTTAATCTCATACACAGAGGCTAATAACAAGCTTTGTGCAACTCAGTAGTGTAGTGTGCAAAGCCATTGGATTTTATGTAGTCTGTATGGTTCCCCTTTTATTTTTCTTAAAAAGACAGTAACACCAATAATTGAAAATGTTCCAAACACTTTTACAGTTACTACATATTTCTATCTTGAAGGACGGGGAACAGCAAGTGATGTATGTACACATGCCAAAATTAGGAAGAGTTACTTTTGTGCTGTATTTTTGTGCAGTAACCCACTGTATCTAGCAGTAGGCAGTCTGTCCATGACCACATGCACACAGCCTGGTGATTTCTATCTTTTTGCTTTATCTTTGTGCTACTTGGCAGCAGATGTCTGCCTTTATTTATTTTTGTTAAATTTTACTTATGTACTTGAGTGCTTGTGCTGAGCTTTTTAGAGCAATGCTGCAGTTCATTTACGCAGATGCAGATCAGTCAAAACTTCCAAACCCCATACAAAATCTTTTATGGCTTCCCGTGCTGCAATGCTCATGATTGCCTGGCTAGTACAAAAAACGATCCTTGGCCGCTGTGCCAGTGTCCTTGTATCCAGTTCCTTGTCTGTATTTCTGTCCTGATTTCTTGGTGTCTGACGTCTTGTTTATTTTTTAGCTACGCTCCTGTCTCGCATTTTATATATGACGGATGTGAGATGGTAAAAGATAGCACTATAGCCCAAAGGTACTGATTTGCTGCTTCATAATATAGCGGTTTAGACTGGCAGGGACTTGAAGTACCCTTGTACTACAGCATATCAATAATGCTTAGGGCACATAAGTGCTTCTTTAAACTACTGGGTAGCTGTGACTGTGAACAGGGCTGTTCCTA
>JAKJJM010054971.1:0-10589 GCA_021901965.1 Pipa carvalhoi | reverse complement strand
ATATATATATATATATATATATATGTATATGCGCGTGTGTGTGTGTATATATTGCGATACTTGGTGATACCTTTTTTATTGGACTAACGGTCAGTTTAAATAGACTATCTATATATAGATAGATATACATATAAATGTTTATAAAATATATATATTTGTGTATGCGTGTATAATAATATATATTACTGTTTACATTTAAAATAGCTCATACTTTTAAATAAATGGTAAGGAAAATACTTTAATCTAGAAGTGTTGAATACAAAATGTATTTAGTTATATGCTGTGTATTTGAAATGTAAAAAGCGGGACTACAAATTCTACAAATTATTGCGCAGGTAATTCTTCAGCAATACAAATTTATATTAGCAACAGATATGAGAGAAAAATAATGAGAAATAACACCTTACTTTTCCATCTATCTCAAAAGTAGGAAATGGTTAAATTATAAAGAAGGCTTTTTTGTCTTTATTTTCATATCATTGGCCCAAACTGTGATAGACTCTAATGGTCTTATTCAAAGTTGTGTAGGTCCGAATTCACATTCAATTGCCACTTTACCATGTTCGCATATTCAGCAAACTGTGCCATGTGGTGAATTTGTGATCAGTTCAGATGATTATGACAGTTGCAGAGAGTCTGTCGTAGCGAATTCAGCAGGGAATACTGTTGCTTTTGCCAGTTTTACTTCGACAGATCAAAGTGGCAAATTAGGGGGCTGATGGCAGGACTGCTACTGACTGATTGTCTACGCTGTGCTACGCAAGTGATGGCCATTCACTTCTTCACTATGGGAATCTGACATTTACTGAATAAGGAGTAGAGAATTTGCGACTATCTGAGCGTAGTGACCTGTAGTGATGAGAATTCACTTTGACAGTCAAATTCTCATGTTGATGAATATGGCTCCTAAAGCTTTTCTTGTATTTTATTGGTAAATGATATGCCATAGGGAATTTCAGGCTTGAATGGTACATGTGATCATTCATTGCTGGAGAATAAAATTCTGTAACCTTCTTTCAGTAATGATTTTATAGCTACTGAAAAACAGCCGACATATGGAACACACATACTGTTTAGGATCAATGTGCAGGTGGAGCAGGGGTAAGAAATGTTCACATTTTTTTAAAAATTATTTTGTCACACAACACAATGCATCAAGACTCCCCAACGTGTTAATAGCAGTTTCTCCATAGAACTGTGTTATCCTCCAAAACATTAACTTATAGTGTTGGAATTCTGATCATTTTAAATAAGATAATTTTATCATAAAGTGTTAAATGACAAAGCCAACCTAATTACTTCAGCATGTCACAGCCTGTCGTTCAGAATTGTTACTCCTAGTTACATAATAGATGATATTTCCATTCATGTCATTGTAACAGGTACATGATATAATCATGATGATGACTTGCACACTGCAGTAACTTAAGCTAAAACCTATATAGATTACTATTGTATGAGCAAATTCTTTGTTAAGAAACATTATACTTTATAATTGAATTGTGTGTTTTTGTATTAGTTTTACAGTGAGTAATGGTCTAAAGGCAAAGGATGGATTTTTGCAGTTTATTATTATGCACAAAGATCAAATTCCACCAAGTTTAATAAGAAACAATGGCATCACCATTGTGGAAGGTGGAACTGCGGCCATTTCTTCTGATAATCTTCAGCTTACTGACCCAGACAGCTCATTGGATAAGCTAAGTTACACAATCACTGAATATCCATCACATGGACAGCTATACCTTAAAGGCAAAATCCTGCAGCAAAATCATTTTCTCCAGACAGATATAAATAACATGTATCTGACCTACAGACATTTTGGAGGAGCTGGAGAGCTGGACCGATTTTCATTCATTGGTACAGATAATGCCAACTTGGGATTCTTGGTTGATGGTCAAATGAGAGGAGAAGCAATGGCTTTTGTCATACAGGTAAGTAGTTTAAATCTTAAGAAAAAAAGGCTTGAAATAAGCACTGCTGGCATTATATAGATTATCGATTACCATGCTTTTGTATAATTCTAATTCCACCAACTTCAGTTTGCTGTAGGTGGTTAAGTGCTAAATTTTAAACCTATGTTTATTTTGGCTTTTTTAACCATTTGTTTTATGTACCTTGTTTAGTTTGAAAAACTGTTTTCTATTCTTACTAAGTTAGAATTTGAATAGGACAATCATCAAAAAGAGTAACTAGTCATTCCAGCAGACAGCAAGATGAGAACTAGAACTCAGCCACCCAGCCCTTACTGCAATAGCTAGTAAAACTGTCACAGGTTGGTAGTGGATCCCCTGTACCACAGAGTCAACACTGGTTTACACCAAGGCGCAAAGACTAATAAGACCTTGGACTTCACCCTTAACCCTTGCAAAGGGGTATGGCCTTTGCAGCATGGAACCTCCCAGGTAACATCCCTCAGGTGCACCCTCCACTGGTGGGAAATGGCGAAACACCAACGGAGTCACGGGTGTAGGAAAAACAGTCATTAGGACCTTTAAGAGGCACATGGAATATGAATATGGGTACTGCCCAACTAGACTGAGGTTCACCTAATCAACCTATGGAAAGAAAGTAAGATTAGTGTCAGAGGGTCCACAATGTTCAGGACTGAAAATTACTTAAGACAAGAGCAGTTAGAGTCACATGGGATCAGCTCACTACTTTGTGACTCTAACTGCTCTTGTCTTAGGTAATTTTTAGTCCTGAATATTGTAAACCCTCTGATGCTAATATTACTTTCTCTCCATAGGTTTATTAGGTGAACCTCAGTCTAGCTGGGCAGTACCCATTGGGGGGAAGGGAACTGATAGGGTCTAATTAACTTCCTTTCTTTCCTAAACTGATTTTGGGAATCCCAGAATAGCTGGGCAGTACCCATCGGGGGCAAGGGAAATTATATTAACAGATTGAACCTCATTATTTTCCTGCAATAAGGGAAGCATTAAGAAAATAGAAAGCCAACAAAAAATGTGTAATTAAATGTAAATCATTTAAATTTTAATCTCTAATTTAATTTAATGTAGGGTTACCTTAGAATATTTCATATTGGACTGTCTTTCATCTGAAAGGCTCTGTGTGTTTTATCAGAATCATGCTGAGTCAAAGAGAAAATGCATTGATTTCTCCTGAAGCTCCAGAGGTCTTACAACTTCTGCATTATTAACACAATAGACCAATTAACCTCAGTTACGACTATTGATAAAAAAACATGTCAGAACATATAAACAACACACTCTTTATTACACCTACATTTCTAGAAAATTATTGCGGCTTTTATTTTTCATTTGTAGGTTATGGATTGTGTTGTTTTAATTGGCAACTGACCTCCGTATTTCTCAGTAATCTTAGAGAGCAAATCTCCTGATGTACTCACATGTATCTGGACCTGGCCTTAAAAGATCTGTACTGTCCCACAGCATGACAACACTTGAAGGACCTTTAAATTTCAGAAAGAAATTCCATTTGGATTGGAATGACAGTTATTTCTACATAGTACAGATAGAACACTTATCTAAGAGAAAATAAATTTAATATGATTAAAGATGAATTCCATATTTGTATTATTTTTAATTCATTTCTTTTCCTTATGGTTGCAGCCATCTTTAATCTGATAAGTAAACATGTCCCCTCCTCTTCATATGGTTCCCTTTGGAATTTTAGATAATATCATAATATTCATGGCTCCTGCCTGCAGAGGGAGACAATACAAACAAGTAAAAATAAGGAACTCAAATTCTAAGATGACATATTTCCAAGTACTACATAGGAATAACTGCTCTATCAATACAATGCAATAGCAATTTTCTTTTTTTTGGCATAACTGGTCATGAAAGCCTGCTGGCTATAAAAAGATCATCATCATTGAAATTTTATAGTCAATGTCTGCCTCATGAGACTGAGTGAACAACCAAAATACAACATCCTAGATGCACCTGGCAACCATAACTTAAAGGGACAGTGTGTCTTTACTGAATTTAAAAAAAAGTTCTGTAACATCCCCCCCCCCTTCATTATTGTATGCTTGTTTCCTAGGCTGTGGCTTGCTCAAGTGCATTGCCAAGCATTACACCTGGCTCTTTAAATGTTCCATTTACTAGGAACACTGTACATCCGAAAGTGCTTAGTGAGTGCTGACAAGGATGGTGCGTGGGTAATTTTGCATTCAGAGTCACCAGAGAGAGGCCCCTCTGGCAAAGGTTCAGTAGGCCGTGTGTTGGAAAGATTTGCCTGACCAGCTCCCTGGTGAGTGCAACTCTCACATCACTGCTGATGAATCTTAAATATCTTAACTATTAAACTGCTGGTTTACAATAATACAACACAGAAAAATGAAAAACAATAGAATTACTTTTATATCTTATTTTGTTTTTATAGGCTACAATAGCCTTTTGTAGAAGATCAGAAAAATTTTAAGCATGTTATTTGAATCTAGTTTAAAATTCCAGCTGTCTCTTCCACTTATTGATTGGAATTATGTTTTAATATTTCATTTAATTTCATCATTCCATAGAATAAATCTCTATATCAAAGTAACCTAAGCAGGCATTCATATTAGAAATACATTCATGTGGACCATTGATTATATGTAACAATGCCTTTTTTGATATTGTTTACATAAAACATATTTCAGTGCACAACGGGTTAAAAGAAAAGCATCACAGGTTATTCATGGCCTAGTTTACTAATCAGTTGTCATATGATGTCAGGTAGGAAGCCATCACTTAGGAAGTACAGCACACGCAGTGAAGCAGCTAATTAGTTGGACAGTAGCACAGAGGTGAAAATTCCCTGGGGTAGAGCCAATAATCTGAATAGGTGAAAAAGAGTTCTAATAGATCATGATTGTCTTTTAAATTTCTGAGCATGGGAAATGTACTAGAATGCCATTCCATATACAAAGGATGTTCAAACTGACATCCCTCCTTTATACTCACTTTGCCATCTCTATACATTGCATACTCCGTTAAAGCACAATATGTTCCTATTTTCTTTTATTTATTTGTGGCTTGGATACATGGAAAATCATCTTGGGGTGGTAGGTAGACATATGATATTCTGAATTTGAAAATAATTTGGTTTTACAATTCCATGGGTTTGATAGTTGGGATGCACATGAGCAGAATATACCTATACATTTTCATGGAAGAGTTAAAATAAAGATGGTTATTTCGTGTCTGCTCCCATTGGCATAACTGTGGATTTAAAGCAATTCTACCAATTCAAAGAAACAAGAAAATAGTTTAATTGCCTTCAATAAACGGGTATGTGTCACTTCTTTTATTGATTTATTAGAAAACTGGTTTGGAACTGAAAAATTAATTTTGAAGAATAAAAGTAGAATATTCAACATTAATGCTTAATCATTACATCTGTTTCTGTATATTCTTAACAGCATCAGAAGAAAAATGTACAATTCTATTGAGTATTAAGAAAGTCGATGTGTTTCGATGCCTCAATATTAGCCACAATGCTTCATTTGCCTAATAATATTCAGGGCTACCTATTTTAATTCTCGGTGGGGTTAGAGCACACTTTTCTATATATGGGTCCTTCATTCACAAAATTAAACTTTAGAAAAAATGCTAAAAGCAACATAAGCAGTATCAGTTAACTCCCACTTTATTTTTTTTTATATCACTTTTAGAATTTGTATTAAATTGTTCTAGAACAATCTCATTTTTTAGAATATAAATCAGTATTTTTTTTGCTTTTAACTTTCAATTAAGGTTAATACGGATATATTTTCTACATTTTGTTATTATATATTAAGTTTTGTGGTACTTCGATACAGTCCAAGTCTTATATAGGATATCTAAATGGGGACAATATGGCCTATTTCTTACATAGGGAGGAGTCTTCACTATTAGGAGGAGTGAAGACAGAATGGGCAAAATTTATTAAAATCGAAAATGCCATTTTCGATATACTTAATTCGAAAATGGCATTTTCGATTTTGGAAATCTGAATTTTTATTCGGAATTCCGATTTTTTAATCGGAATTCTGAAAAAAATTCGGAATTCCGAATTTCCATTTTGTTTAACAAATGTAATGAGCGGTGCTTCCATGCGTGCTCTGCTCGTTACATATAGCTGCTCAAAGCGGCAGCCACTGGGGAGACTCATTTCTCCCCAGTGCTTCGTGGTTAGCTTAGCCAATCAGGAAGCGCTGGGGAGAGATGAGTCTCCCCAGCTGTTGCCCCTTTGAGCAGCTATATGTAACGAGCAGTGCACGCATGGAAGCACTGCTCGTTACATTTGCTAAACAAAATGGAAACCCGGAATTCTGAATTTCCAAATCGAAAATGGCATTTTCGAATTATTTATATCTAAAATGGCATTTTCGATTTTAATAAATTTCGCCCAAGGTGTGAAGACATATGGTAAACAACAAGAAAAAATAAGTTTCTTAAACATCACCTGGACAAAGCAATAGCAATATAATAGCAATAGCATGCATCTTTAATCATCTCAGGGTTTACTTACAGACTGAGGAGCTTCTGCCTTCCCAGAGACTCAAACTCTCTCATACAGGCTATCACAGCCTTAAACTCAGATTTATCTGAAATCTAGTTTGAAATCACATTTTTTTGGGGAAGCACCAGGGCACAACAAACACATCCTGCACTTTTTCATTCATTAGCAAACATTCACAACTCATCATGATTTTTTTTCCTTCATTCCCAATAGCAAACAACTTTGTGTTTCAATTCTGTTCTGACTTATTAGATCGAACGCCTGGACAAACTACCTCCAAAGTTGCTCATCAAGGAGAGCCCATCCACAGTGGAGAATACAAAGGATGGAAAAGCTGTTATCCAGATAACTGCCAGGAACCTACGAGCAACAGACTCTAATAGCAAAGATGAAGACCTTACCTATGTTATTCTGAGAACTCCATATTTTGGTCATTTAGAAAATGCAAAAACTGGTATGTATATCAATCTGTCTCCATACACAAACAGTCAAATTAGCTCCTAGGTTTGTTTTATTCTGCAAAGATAAAATTACATATTGCGATAATACAGACCTTAATACCTATGAGGAAACCAACACAGTTCTTACACTGCAAGGGGTAAAATTATATGTTAAAATTGTGTTCAGGGCTTTATATGCCCGGCATAGAAAGATAGTTATTTGCAGAATTGCAAAATTATAGAATCTGACTGTGCAAACCATTTCTAATGGTAAACTGATTTAACCATTCCGACCATTGTTATTTTTTAGGTGGCTATGTGGGGAGTACATTTACCCAGAGAGAGATAAATCAGAGAGTTATTCGTTATATCATAAATCCCTCACTTGAAGTGAGTTCAGACAGCTTTGAATTTAAAATCTCTGATCCAGCAGGAAATGAAATTCTTTCAGAAATGTAAGTCATTGTTCAGCATTCTGGGCCTGTGTATGAGTTTGATATATTTTGAACCTGTTAGTTATGATGACAATAAAAAATGTCCACTGCATTGGAAAGTCTTTACCTAATCAGTGCCCTCTGGTAATTTTTGCTTCTTGTGCTTCTCTTAAAAGGTACAAACATTAATTCCAAAGGCTACATTCTGTACTTAAGTCTTCAATAAGAATTCAATATATCACATTTTAGCTTAGACCCAACAATGCATTTTTGAGAACTGCACACTTAGCAAATATAGAACTACGGCCATAATTTACAGTTGCTGCACAATACCTGCGGAGTTTCTAGAAGTAATGCCATGTTAACTAATTTATTGGATACTTGTGAACTGACAGATAATGGGCACCAGAAAATACACCCCGAAAACATTTCTGTTTGTCCAAAACAATAACTACTTCATCAATAAGAATTGACACCTTTTTCATGAGATATATATATAAACTTTGTTTCCTTCTTCTATATTTTGCTTCCACTTAATATTATAATCAAAAAGAAAAGCTTAGTAAATTAGTAAATATACCACTAATATTTCCTCTTAGTAAGTTACTTTTTGCAAGCTACAGAGTAGTATTATTTAAACAGTTACAATTATTATATTTAATTTACCTATTTTGTTATTTAGCTTCCTCTTCACTTTTATTAATAATGGATTCCAACTGAGATTACTGTTGATGCATCATTTACCTTACAATTTATAATTGATTGTTGTTAGAATTATTATTTTTTTTGTCAGGGATGTTGCACCTCTTAACAGAAAAATACAGCCAAGGTCTATGTTGTAGTATAACAATGACAGTATGGGTGCAGATTACACAAACCTTTCCTAGACAAGAAAATTCAATCGACTTATAAGAAGATTTAGGGCAAAATGTATTAAAATCAAAAAAGCAGATTATCGATATATATCGTGTCCAAATAATGGAAATCGGTATCGATATTGCCATATCGAAAAATATCCCCTGCGGTTTTTACCGATTTTTTTTGAAAATTGAATTTTTATCACAGTGAAACCATCCGTTATCGTGATATTGGCAATTCTATATCACAATATTGGTAATTTTTCGGCTATACGTATCGAAATCGGGAAATTGATTAAAATCGATTTTTTTTATTTTAATAAATTTCGCCCTTAATGTATTTGTTTTTATCTTGACTTGGAATAAAGTTGTTAGTGCCCACACAGATGCTGCCTTTATATATTGTTTTGAGAACAAATACTGTATTTGAAAGACAATTCTAAAATGTCTTATTTTTGTTCTTGCCAGACTTGAACTGAAATGGTCGATTATTCAATTATCAGAGCACTATTACCGTATCTGTGAAAATGTAGGAACCTTTGGTGTGAAGCTAATTAGAACAGGAAGTAGCAAAGAGCCAGCCTTTATTGGAATAAAGGTAATGTGTATGTACTGATTTTATCATATGGTCTAAATCTCTAGCCTGTTAGCAAATACTTGTCATTTGTTTGGAAATTCTCCTGAGACTAAAAATAAAGAAGATATACAAGAATGTCCATTTTGCTGCAAATATGGGCAAAAAAGTAAAAAAAAACATTTTCAATTCTATTAAATTTCGCCCTAAATATTAATCTATGTGGTAAAAATGGATGATCGACAATTAATTAGATATTGTAAAATTCTATTTGTTATCCATTTTCACTTCTAGAGGCTTCTGCTCCTGGTATCTTTCTGATATACAGTTATGCTCAAAGGTCATAAAAATACCCATGAAAGGGAGGAATTATCAGGTGAAGTAGAATCACGCAGCTGCACAATTTGTAAACATGTAATCTGGCAATAATAATAAATGTTCTCTCTTTAGTGTTAAAAATAATCTATAATGTATTCTTTGATATGTTCATCTTGGGTTAGAAGAATCTCTTACTCTTTACAGACGTCTTCTAAATTGATGAGTTTGTCTTTTAAGCTGATTTGCAGAGAATCAATGTTTCAAATAAAGCTGCAATTGATTTGTAATTGCACCATTTAGCCTATGGCAGGATTACATATACAAAATAAGATATGGAAACTGGCTGAGCTCTTACCCTCTTCTAGTGGTTGGCTCAGATACACAAGCTTATGAATAATCCTTGATTTAAGGAGACAATTTTAAATGGTTTCTTCTGCTTATTCAAATAAACACATTTCTATAAATAAATAAGGAATAATGAGAGACAAAATCCTCTCAAAGGCATTTAAGGATATTTTAGTAAGGTTCAGGGAACCTAGTGTAAGCAGAAAATCTTTCATTACATCTCGTAATTATACAAACAAGATATTTTATTGTCTCTCTAAGATGGGTATTCCCTGGGACATTTAAATTAGAAGCAATGCATTATTGTAGCATGTCTTCTGTAGCATTCTGGTACTTCCGTGTGTTCTTTCACTCCTGCACCCCTGTATCTATAAGTAGGTCACCTCTTTTTGTTTCTGCTGAAATTGTCTGTCCTTCATCTACAAATTGCTTTTGTCTTTCCCGCCAGAATTTGTCTACAGTAGTGAAATGTTTCAATCCTGAGGTGTTATATTAGTCTCAATCACCTGTACACAGATTGGGAAGATTTAAGGGTAAACCCGGTATGAATCTAATGCTTATAATCAAGTTGCTGAAATCTTCTAGTATTTAACATAATGGTCTATAAATAAACCTGCCATATGTCCTATATTTTGTCAGGAATATAACTGAGAAGTTAAAATGCACTAAAATAAAAATCTAAATACTGTAAAAAGATATAGTACATAGTCTGCAACTGCACCAGTTTTCACTAATTTGGTTACACCATTTCGTACATTCAGTCAGAAGGTGTTTAACTGTGTAGAGCATGCCATTATGAAGTCTGCACTCATTTGGAATGGGAATCTTTAATAGTAGTTGTTAACAAAAGAACACTGAAGTGACCTGATTCCTACCATGAGCTATAAATCCCCACAGTTAGTAGTCAGTCAATATGAGTTAAATCTGTTCCTACCATGAGTTATAAAAACCCACAGTTAGTAGCCATCCAACATGAGATAAATTTGTTCCTACCATGAGCTGTAAATCCCCACAGTTAGTAGCCATCCAACATGAGTTAAATCTGTTCCTACCATGAGTTATAAACCCCACAGTTAGTAGCAATCCAACATGTGTTAAATCTGTTCCTACCATGAGTTATAAAACCCTACAGTTAGTAGCCATCCAA
>JAKJJM010054962.1:0-12958 GCA_021901965.1 Pipa carvalhoi | reverse complement strand
CATCCAGCTTCAGATGGAAAAACTACTGGGGAGAAATGCTTTTTACTATGGTATAGTACTGCATATGTAAAGATGTAATCTGACTATAGTTGCCCTTTAAGTGGCTAAATTAGATCAAGGGCAATAGCAAGCATGGCAATAAAAGCCTTGTGCATTAAAATGCTTTTAGAAATGTTTTTTTTAATTAATTAAGGTTGAAATTTACTAAAATCAATTTTTTTTTAACTTTTTTACCTGTTTTTTTGCCCCCATTTTTTGGCTGTTTTATGCCACGAAAATGGGAGAAAAATGGGCAAAAAGGGGGCTGAAAAGATCAAAAACATAATTTTTTACCTTTTTGCCCATTTTCGCAGTGAAAAAGTAAAAAAAATCATTTTTGATTTTAGTAAATTTTGCCTTTAATGTAAATGTAAAAAAGAAAAAGTTTTTTGTTGCCCAGCAATTGGTTTGATTTCAGTTGGTAACCAATTACCAAAAACTTTTTTTTTACATTTTCATTTGTGAACTTATCACAGATAAGAATACCTTCAACTGCTGCCCTCGTACATGACAAACTGGACTGTTACATGCAATATACAGACAGATCTTAAACAAGGTTTAAAATGAAGGCAGTTATTATGAAGTTCTATGATCAAACACTAACAGGGAACTTCATTAACAGCAGCAATATTTACAAAGATCTATTAACCTACAACAATCAATCAGCTGTTAGCTTTCACTGGAATATAGGATTTAGAATAATGAAAGCCCACTTTTGATTGGTTGCTGTGCGTTAATTGCCCCATTCACTTGGAGACAAAAGAATTAATGTGGATTAAATACCATATTATGGCAAATCCCCTACAAATCTAATAGTTTGTAGAATCTAATTAACTTTGCCTATTTACTCTAAGAGGGTTTAATTATTTAGGTCTGGAAAAAAAAGTCAGCGTTCTCCCCTTTACACACTGCTGCCACCAGCACCATATCATTCTCCTATCATGTTTCAGCTATAGTTGGAACTATTCATTCTAGTGTTTCATTAATTATGATGTAGTCAATAACAATGTCATGCAGAATATAGAAGATGCAAAGCGATGGTTGTTTGATTTTATAACACGCCGCTAAAAAGGACTAAGGCCATAGCTTAACTAGAATTGCAAGTTACAGCTCTGTCATTGCAAGACCTGAAAATGGAAACCATGACAGTGTTTATGTTATGTACAGACAATAATGCAGTGTGTGTTACCTTTGGCAGCTATTCCAGAAATAAAAGCTGGTTGAAGTCAGCAGAAAACAGGGGCTCGAAAACTTGCTAGGATTTTCCTTTTCTGTGTATTTGCACTTTAGCATAGAAAGAAAAACACCTGACTATTTAAGGTTCCTTTTTTATGACTGTTAAAATACCACAGGCTAGACATATGAGCCAGGCTTTCTTTGCCAGACAAAGACCAATTCAAAATCTTCCCTATGGAAAGCTCTAGATGCTTTCTTATTCCTACGTTCTTCAAAAAAAAAAAGTGTCAAATTGTGAGTTTTTGGAGATAAATTTCACTTTCATATTTCCTGATGAATATTTTCCCACCTGTCACAGCAAGTTCTTTATTTATACCAAAAGCACATATGTGTGTGTTTTATATTTTATGATGTAAATGCAGCTATTTTAGTGAGAGGTGCGAAAAGTATTGAAAACACACTTCACTGCAAATGAAAGAGCAAGGAAACTGACTTTAATGCCAGGTAAAGGGGGAGTATCACCAACTTATTTAAATTGCCCAAATAAAATACATATGGCATGTATACTATTTGCATCTAATACATTTCTAAATAAATGTGCTAGCTGTTAAATAATGAAGTCACTTTTACTTTAACATGGTCGTGATGTACTATCAGATGTTCCAGTGAAAGCACTGGGTGGGTGTTTGTTTATGCACCAGATTAATGATTTTTACAATGATAACAAACAAACCCCAGAAAAAGATCGCTTGGTAGTGGGTAGGTATACAGATCTCTGAACATTGTAAAAGTTGTGCATCAAAAAACCGCTGACAAACTTGCCTCTCTGTAATTAGACTAACAGAAAGTGGACCTTCGGGGGGTTTAATAATGAAAATCTGAACAGTCCTGCACAGATCCGAAATCGTGTCTATTCTGCGCTTTCCCATCATCACGAATTCAGCAAACTCTGCAATGTGGCAGATTTACATCCAGTTCAGATGCTTACGGTAGTCACGGACTGGGGCACTTTGCACCTATTTGCGTGTCCATGTAAGCATAATTCAGCTATTCATTAAGTATCAGTCTGTCAATCTAGTGAATTTGGCAAGGCGTACAGTTCTGAATTCACCCATTTGACTTCACCAGTTCAAAAGTGGCAAAGTAGCATCTTTGTTAATGGCAGGGCTCCTAAGTAGCGTAAAACGACTATTCATTTAAAAGTAATAATAGACTGCGACCAAGTGATAACATGAACTAGAAATATGGTGACATAGAAAGGGATATAATAATCACTTAATACAGTTAGGGTGAAATTTACTAACATCAAAAATGCCATATTCAATTTACATAAATCAAAAATGGCATTTTCCTTTTTGAAATCTGGATTTTGAAAATTTTGCTTGATGACGTCAGCGGCGGCTAATTCAATTGGCTGAGCGCTGATATTTGAATTTGCTGACGTCATCCGTGACGTCAGCAGCTCCTGATTGGCTCCTGAGTCTCCCCAGTGGCTGCCGCATTGAGCAGCTAAATGTAACGAGCGGTGCACTCATGGAAGCATCGCTCGTTACATTTAAGAGACACAACAGAAATCCGGATTTCGAAAAGGAAAATTTTCGAAATCCGGATTTCGAAAAGGAAAATGTCATTTTCGATTTATGTAAATCGCAAATGGCATTTTCAATGTTAGTAAATGAAAAAAATCGAATTTTGTAAAATCGCAAAATTCGATTCTAATAAATTTCGCCCTTAGTGGGACATTGAGAGGATGACATCACTGCACTTCAGTGATGGAAAACACATCACTCTGCTCCCACTACTGTCCAATTGACTGTATCGCACTGCACAAGAAACCACGTCTGGAGCAGTTCACACCTTCAGTAATGGAATCTGCTGCTAAGTGAATAAGGAGGGAATTCGCAACTATCAGAGTATAGCATCCCAAAGTGACTCTAAATGTACTTTGGCACTTTTATGAATAAGCCCCTCATACATCAACAGTGGTTTGTGGCAAACATTAGTAGCTTCCTGTTTATCTATAACAGGGATATCCAGATGGAGGCTTAAAGGGCAGATTATCCTTAAAGTGATTTTTTGGGCTCTGGCCTATGTGGGTTTAAAAAATAACCCTCCGGTGGGATGACCTGTGTATACATACTAGTTCACATAGATACTGCCATCAGATTAGAAATATTATATATGTGACTAAAACTAGTCATATGTTTTGGAAAAAAAGTGATAGACTTTAATTTCAAAGTTATTACAGTCTCTTTTTGTGTTTATGTTGGGATAGCGTGTTTCCCGGTCCACACGAGACTGTCAGTACTTCCGTTCTGACAGAAAGTATGTTCTTTCACAAACAAGTTTATATGAATTGGACTGGGGCATTATTATTAGCTATTATTAGTAGTATTAATTATACTAATTATTGGACTGGGGCATTATTATTAGTTATTATTATTGGTATTAATTATACTAATTATTGGACTGGGGCATTATTATTAGTTATTATTATTAGTATTAATTATACTAATTATTGGACTGGGGCATAGTGGCCCACTGGTAGGCCCCTCCCCTGAAGAAATAATAATCCTAGCTGAAGCATGTGAAATTAAACTATTTAATGAAATAAACAAAAAATAACTGTATAAAGACTGAATGCATCATGTGTGAACAAAAAAAACTTAACACAGCACTAGCTGAGCTTGACTACGAAAATGAAATAGAATAAATAAACATTGGGGTGATTATGTGATGACAGTATACCATTAATTTCAAGAGAATCCAAAACTTCCAACTGAATTTGTCATGAAGAAGATAAACAGGAAAAATCATTTAATTGCAACTGTAGTCTGGCCACATCTTTTATGTGATTGGATCGCTACAATACTTTATCTTTACAATAACAAAGGAAATGCACTGCTTGCACAAGGTATGTTTATTTAAACAGAGACATTGTAAAGTGAAAATGATGATGAGTTTCCACAAGTTGATATGGAGCTGCGATAAGCAGTCTGTTGTTTATATAGGTAACTACCTGTGTTCTTTTAAAGCCAGGAAATGGTTTATTGTGATTATATAATTTATTTATTAATCCACTACATTACATGATGTACTGTAGAACGATTTTCAGTTGCAGTGGATCCAAGCTAAATGTGTCAGTCAAAGAAATATGTATATTTCTCTATATGATCCAGTTACCACTTGGTAACCATCCAGATACCAATGATAAAATGGTAACTGGATGAAAAAATGAGTTTGCAAGCCACCAAATTTCATATAAACTTTTTAGCATTTTTTAAAATGATACTTGGGGCGAAATTTATGAAAGTCGGAAAGACCGCTATAGGTCTTTCCGACATTCTCGTGGGAGGTGATCTTGCGAGATCCTCCCGCGGGAGTTTCGATTTCCAGATTCTAGAAATTGGGTCTTTCCACCGAAACTTTTTCTAGCCATAGAAGTTATGGCTACTTTTCGGTGGAAATACCCGATTTCCAGATTATGGAAATCGAAAAACACCGATTTCAAGAATCTGGAAATCAAAATTCCCGCAGGAGGATCTCGCGAGATCACCTCCCACGAGAATCTTGTCAACTTAAGCTTGAAAAGACTCGAATCCGACCATTAGAGACTTTTTGAGCTTAATAAATTTCGCCCTTGGTATAACTAATCAACAGGTGCTAAAAATCAGATACATGTCAATAATATCAAAATGCTGTTTGGAGAATTAGGTCTACTATCTAAACACCTTGTTACAACGGAGGAGTAACCGTAAATGGTATTCTTAAGACATTCCAAAAGTTGTTTGTTTTTTTTTTACACAATGGCACAACATGTATTAAAATGGACGCAAACACATTGCTGGATTAGACGCATTTTTTCTGGCATGTTTTAGTGGCTTTTTTAGTGTTACACTTGCTGATGAATACCTCCTATGTCCTTGAAGTCTTGCTATTTACAATATGGGTTTTCAATCTAGCCATTGAACTTCACTTCACCTCCTCAATGCTTTAATTTCAAATTTATTGAGACGATGTGCACCCCTAGCATTATTCATTGTAATACCCTTCCTCAGTGGAAAGTTGAACCAACATTAAATCTTAGAACGTTCATAAAATAACATTCAGGAACAAAAGCAAATTGGTGGGGAAGCATGGGGTGGGTGGGGATGGTCCCATTTGTGAAGCCTAAAATAGCTTTAGTGTAACATACTGAAAATCCATTTTAACCTCTTCTTCTTTTGGATGTAGTCTTGTTTAAAGGGTATTGCAACAATAGGGGGGTCATTCCGGTAGCTCCGAATTTTCCATCCCGAATTCATTTACAGCGAACTCCCATTATAAAGTCACGACCGCGACAATTCTGGCATTATAAAATCGCGACCGTGACAATTTTTTAGTCACGGTCACGACTTTATAATGGGAGTTCGTTATAAGTGAATTCGGGACAGAAAATTCAGAGCTACCGGAATGAGCCCTTAGATGCTTTTCTGCTGTAACAAATGCCTCAAGCATCTCCCCACTGACTTAAATAAAAATTGTTAGCATGCTGCTTGATAATTCCATCCTAGGAGGTTATAGCTAAGATCTGCACAGAGGAAAAATGGACAGTGTATCACTGGTGTAAGAGAAACTTACTATTTACGAATGTGGTTTTGTGACATAGTTTAAGGTCTTTTCACTCTATCCTGATTCATACCAGGCACTCTGACTAATTCAGTCCAGTGATATCATATTGCTTCATGATGCAATTTTACACTTTCAAAGCTTATATTTTAAAAGTGTTTGGAGACACTTCCAAATAGAACACATACAAGTGTAAACGGAGTCATGACGGTTGCAGATGTCTGGAACCTCATAATTGCCTAATTTCTAAGGAATACATGTGATTTAATATTCACTAACTTCTAGTTTAAATAATTCTTATAGAACAAATGGCACTTACCATTCATTTCATCCACAAAACAGTAAACGTCATATTTTTCAAAATCAGGGCGCTTTCCATATGTACGGATCCCTTCCTTTCCCATTTTATCACCATAGCAAGCAGCCCTTGGTGATCGGATTGGATATCTGAAAATAAAAGATGTTGCAGCTGTTAAGGCACCTCTAATATTCTTCCCAAATAGAAGGCCATGTTCATAATCTGCAAATTCTTGCAGTTACATACTCAGATGGGGCCACAAAGAGACCAGATGATCCTCTGATAGGCCCAAGCCTGGATCCGTACAAATAATGGACTATCAAACAATGTTTGATAAAACTGAAAACTTGTGTGTGATAAAATTGCATAGAATATGTGTTGTGCCCTTAGGATCTGCATTTCTGCTGGGCCCATGGTGCCTCAGTCTGACACTGTAAATATATATTATGTTATCTTTTGACATTTCTAAAAAATAAATAGCTTTTGTTGCCTAATGTTGCCATATAAAATATGAACATACCAGTGCCTAACTAAGAAGCAACTATTAAGATAAATTACCTGATTACCTGATACAAAATAACGCATCATATTGTTACTTATCTTAGTGTTTTTTTCTCTGCGAAACTGTTATAAAAATGTGAAAAATACACTGATACCAGTTTAAAGGAGCATGGGTAATTCCAGTTTATTAAAGTTTTTTTCAGGCAGCCATTTTATTTATTGACACAACAATAATAAGCATCATCACTAACACCTGCATCATACAGATTTACCACAATCTACTAAACTCGATCTTTTGCAAAGCTACAGAGTTCAGCTGACATTGGTATGCTTGGAAATGCATCTTCTGGAATGCAATACATTAATCGTGTAATTGAATATGGCAGACAATGATAGCTTAGTAGATGTAAAAAAATAAAGAATCGCAAAAAAGATTCACTGTTTGTAATTTCCTTTAACCTACCGAACACTTTGGTCAGACAGCCATCCTGCATCACATTGTTCAAATCCATCTTCATAGGCAGCTCTCAGCTGTCCAGGTGTTGCAATTTGGGCTCCATTGTCTATGCATGCTTTCTGAGCAGCCTCATAGTCTAATGTGTACTTATCAGTTGAAGCTCGATAGTGAAATACAACTCCTGTAACACACAGAGAGACAGCTTGTATATAACAATATAATATTGTAAAGTTTATACATTTTTTATAAGTATTTTGTTGAAGCAGATATGCAACTACATGTACATATTGATGCTAGAGAAAGATTGGGTCACTATCTAAAAATGTAAGCAGACTATACTGATTATAAAGCAAAATAAAAAGGAATGCATATGCTACCTCTGTAGTACTTGATAAAATAAACATATTACAGAAGGAACGGTCACCGAGGTTCTTCCTGCAGAAGTAGAACAGGTGATATTTAACATCTTCTACACTTTGTTGTGGTGCCATGAACATTAGATACAAAAAGCAAGGATATGGCTATGAATCATATTAATAACATTTAATGCACAGCTCCTCAAGCTTAACTTGAGTTTCTATGCCATGGACTCATGAACGATAAACATGTGAGGTGCTGACAGGTCCCAGAATAATGTTGATACCCATTATGCCAGTTTGAGCAATTAGGAGATAATACATTAGCCAGGTCTGGATTGCAAAATCTTAATATACTTGGGATAATGATTATAGTAGAGCCAGGACTCTACTCTCTAGTAGAGGTTCTAGAGATGTAGTGTCCAACTAGGAAAACGATGGATGTTGTAAAGTTGTCAAAGTATGGTGTTCTGTTATGCACGGTTTAAATCTAATTTTAAAATTGGATAACATCATAGTGCCACAACCCTTAACTTCTCATCTCCTTGATACTGTAAGGAACATTCTATAAGACATATTTCAATGTTCTTTTTGCCTTTCCAAAAAATGCAATGAAAAACATTAGAACAAAAAATATGCTTCTTCTGCAGTTGCTCAACTGCTTCTTAACCAATCTTGTTGTGCTACCATTTATCATTTTTTACCTACTTTTCATCATGCCGGAGTATGACATAGCAAGTTTAGTGAAGTAGTTGATATGCTATGGTCTTGGCTACCATAACTGTTACCACATGTGATTGGGAACATGCTACTTTGTGTGTGGCAATATATATTTAGGGAAATTGATAACTCATCACAATGTCCTTGCATTTCAACCTTAGGCAGCCCAACTGGTTGCATGGACATCAATGAGCCCTACTGGCACTGAGTTCTTGGTCATCATTCTAGCTGTCCTCCTTTAAATTCATAGTGCAGAATCTTGCTAACATAAAAATAATGTATTTTAACCAACTAATATGGTTTTATAGGTTTAACCATTAACTTTTTAGAAGAGAAACCTGTCCATTTTTTGTAATTGATGAGAATTTTATGATGATGATTTACACTTGTGTACTTGACATGAAATTACTTTTACAATAAATGGCTTTTAACTGTACTGGATGTTACAGAGTGCACAGTAATTTCCATAGTTATACTCTGCATGTGTCAAGTTTTATTTTTAGCCAATTTAATAGTGCTATTGGTTGTTTTTAGTTATTCAGACTTAATCTGTACAATGTAAAGTTAGGAAAGACAATGTCATATTTGCAATGATCACATTTTAATTTGTAATGCTTTCAATTTTTCAACTTTGAATCCATAAATGTCAAAATGAACCATACCTGAGACATCCAAGGAGATTGTGTCTTGGGTGTCTTCGATTCCAAACAAGACCTCACATCGATAAACGCCGGCATCACTAGCACGTAGCTTAACCATGGTTAATGAAGCATCTCCAATGTCTTCCGGGTGGCTTGGAACAGACACTCTGCCTCTATAATTCTGTCCAATTTTGATACTTCCACTTTGAGCTACCAAAACTGTTGTTTCCTTTGGGTCTTTTCCATCTCTGCTTTGCACAATTTTTGTCCATTTTATTCTCAGGAATTCATTGGTAATATTGTAGCTTGGTGGCAATGTAGGTACGGTAGAAAAAAAGCATGGTAAGTTTACTCTTCCAGATAATGACCCTTTCACTGGAGAGCTTTTCTCCACTTTAACTATAAAAATAAAAGAAAGACAATATTGACTCATTTTGGAGATAAAAAGTTTGAGCTTAGATCAAATATTGCTCAGTTTTTTTACTGTTACCAAACGAGATTCCCAATAAAACAATGGTGCCCGGTTTTCCCATAGAATGCTGCATTGTTGTTATCCTAATTCAGTATTATAAATTTAAGTCTTAAAATATGGCAGAAAATATCATTTTGGCTGGGAAATCACATGACAGTCATATGACTAGCAAGAAATACAATTCTACTAGCACTATAACTGTAATGCTTACAAGATTAAGTGAGTAAAAGATCTTAGTAACATTAAAAAGTTACTGTAAGAAAAGTAAATCAATGTTGGCAAGGTCGTACTTCTTTAAACAATTTAAATGCATCCCTTTAACCCTCAAATAACAAATATTCATGGGATTCAATCCGGAGGCCTGTCTAATTTCCATGCAGAAAGAGTTTTTTATATACAGAGGACAATGGGGGGATTATGCAGATAATGCTTGGAGCTGGTATAATTTTATTTCTTCTACATCAATACAAAGGCCTGTTTTAGCTTGTAACATCTGCACACATTCTCCATTAAACATCTGCACAATGCTGTCTCTCCAATGCACAAAACACAACAGCCCCAAAATGTCAACATGTTTGTTATGCTAAAAACTAATAAATGTGACAAAGATGCAGACTGACTTGTTACATTTATATAACAGGGATCATGGTTTTATTTCAAAATGCTTGTATAACAGAAATAAGACTGACAGGGATAGGGATGTCTATTCTGAAACTTCTTTTCTGAATTATGTTATATTCTGCTGGGATACATGAGTTATTTATAGATGCGCCACGTATATTGTGACTTAAAACATGATTAGGTCAATAAAGAAAAGCATATAATATAACTGTAAAGAATTTGAATTGGAATTTTATTGATAAACCACTGAAATGTGAATGACCAAAATATAAATCCATGCACAGGGTATAACTAAACAGGATGCAGAGGCCCAGAGACCTCTGGGGCCACAACAAGCAGAAAAATTAAATAATATGAAAAAACCTGTGCACAATCCTACATATAGGAGTTGCAGAATATGGGTTAATAAATATAGCTATAACATACCTCTTAAACTGCCAAAGGGGGACAGCAAGAGATCACCACCCCCCAATAGTGATGTCACTGGTTCACTGTCTACTCATTTCTGATTGACTGTGCATCTGTGATATCATTAGTGACATCACCTGTGCCAGCCCCATTCACCCCTGATTGGCAGTGCACGGTGATGCACTCTCAATGGCAGCTCTCAGGTAGGGATCTCGGATGAGGAATGGGGGATTGAGACTGTTATAGGAAACTAAGAACAAAGGACAAAAGTAAAAAAATGGGACTGTCCTGCAGAAGCTGGGACACTTGGGGAGTATACAATAGAGTTGTAGGTGCTTGATTGTATGGAAAAGGAGGTCCATATTTTACTGCAACTTATAGTTAAACCAGTGCCCATATAAATGCAATGTGCAGAACACTGTAAACCTGTAAACGTACTTGAAATTTTGTTTGATTCTTTTTTTGTGTGCTTGTATTTTGTTGTGTACCTGTATCTAAGCCAAATGCATGAGAGGTTTAGCAAAAACTTTGAAGGATAAGCCCTGGATTTGCATGTTTAATATTCTGAATGTTCATTTTACAAACATAGTTATTGTGTGTACTTGTAAAAGAAGATAACCAAAAGAATCACATGCTTTCCTGTGAATCTATATGGAAAATGGTAAGGGATATTATGTTTGAACTTGAGTTGAAAATGTTATACAAATGATGGGTGGTCCTTGATAATGGATAAAAGTAAACAGAAACTGCTAATTTCTGACCAAACACTTTTTTTAAAGGCTTGCATTAGGTGTTTATACAAAAAAAGGTTTTCTCATCCATAAATATAGATAGATATAAGCCTCTACATCCATTGTGGTGAATGTTTGTGACCAGACTGTAGGGAATGTATATAAATGTTTGATGACAGAGAAATTAGGAGAGTGAATTTTCCCTTTTAAAGGACCAGCAACACCAAAAAGAAAAATAATCATCAGTGGTGTGTCATGACAGTAAACAATTCATACTGCTTATTAAAATATTACCTTTGAAGTTGAATACTTTAGTCTCACTGCTTTATGTTTAACTATATGCTGATAGCAGCCATCTTTGATCTGTTAAATAAACAGACTCTGACATAGTTTCCTTTTTTTTTTAACTAAGCTTTAGGTCTAGCATATTCATGAATGGGTCCCAAAAGCCCCATAAAGGTAAATTTAATGTATTTTTTAATTAAAATATGAAATATATTTGGGGGGGGGGGTTTAGATGCGCAGTGTATTTAATAAAGGATGACATGAGAATTTTAATTGGATTCTTTTTTATTTGCAGTCGCATTATATAAAACTGAATAGGTAAAAGTTGAGTTGAAAAAATTAAATTGGTAATTTTTGTAACTAATTGCAATAGAGTTTAGTTTTTAAGTGCATTTTCTATCCCTTTCTATTAAGTTTAAAATCAAGCTTGTGATTCCCACCTAACGATTTGAAGGGATATTATCACATGGGGAAAAAAGGTCTTGTTTGTGCTTACAACAATGCATACTGTATTTAAAAAAAATACTTGAATTTTAAAGATATGATTCAATGTTGTGCTTAAATAAGGCAAGCTTCTTCCATACCAGCAGAACAGTCCATCTCACTACATGACTGAGATACAAGCTTTTATATATATCTTTATAGCAGAAAGGTATAGCCTTTTAGCCTCACTCGTGCTATGATGCTATAAATAATCCATTCTTTTCATCAGTGCAGTACACTGTTTGAGACACCAGTGCAAAGGCAGGAAAGGAACTTTAGCTGACAGTTTAATGCAAAAAATGTGGAGGATAACATTCCTTTAAATAATATCTGAGAGTAAATCAGGGGCAGTAAACTGTTTGCAGTGAAATTAAATTTAACAAATCACTTTATTTTAATTTTCACTTTCGGGAAGAACTTGCTGTTTACAGCCTGAACAGGAAGATGTTTGGCAGTGCTGAGCCCTGGCTGGTTATTTGCAATCTATATGGCAAAAATTAAATTATCTCTTGTACCATGATTGATTTCAGGAAAGATCAATATCAAATCAACTTCATGCTTGAATTTTTTTTTTAAATCGTGCATTGTCAAGTCATCTTATCTGATATCTTATTTATATAAAGATGATCAGCTGATGAAATCAGAAAGGTGATGAGCTTTTAATTATGCTAAGGTACAACAAACTGTATTCACTACAAATGTACTTTCTCATGCACCTTTTCGCTTAGCCTCTAATTAGAGAATGTGCCTCACCATTGCTATAGAAATCATAGTATTTTAAAAGGATTATTGTATTATTGTATTCTTAGCCTTAGGTACCTCTCATACATGGGAATTTGTAGCTGCTAAATATACTATTATTTGCTTCCTATGGGGTATGTCAAATGGCTTCAGAAGTAGTATTTTTGCCTAAAAAATCCAACTACAGTTACCAATGGAATTATGGCAGTCCAGTGTTGGACTGAGGCATCTTGGGACCACCAGAGAAGCTAATTGATGAGTGCCCAATGCCTACTAGCAAAAGTTGTAATGTGCACTAAAACTAATATAATACATTTTGGGCGGTATTTAAGAAAGTCGGAAAGACCGCTATAGGTCTTTCCGACTCTCTTGCGGTCCCGATTTCCACATTATGGAAATCGGTATTTTTCGATTTCCATAA
>JAKJJM010054958.1:0-12023 GCA_021901965.1 Pipa carvalhoi | reverse complement strand
TATTGTTTAAATTGGTTTGATGTTCCGAAACACTTAAGTGTGACAAACATGCAAAAAAACAGGAAATGAGGAAGGGGGCAAACACTTTTTCACATCACTGTACAAGATAACATTTGTAAAATTATTAAATTCTATTAAGCAAAAGAACCTGTGCCATAGAATTGCTGGCATCACTTTGCTTTTATGGAACCATTTGCAAGCTCTGGTTTAAGAAGTTCTAAGTGTATAATGATGAAGCATTTCAATGTTTGGTAATGTTATTTGGCAGTGAGTAATGGAAGTATGAACTTACACTGTAAATGGCAGCTTGCTAAGAGCTCTAGGTCATCTGCATGGTAATAATCATACCCTGATGTCCCAAGAACTTCAAAGGGTAAGTAGCCAATTATAGGTGGAGCCCTGGAAAAATAAAATAGAGATAGTAATAACAGCAACAACTATTGCTGGAGCACAGTGTTCAAATTACAATTAAAACCAGTCATTAAAAAAGCCATTAGCCTATCTTCAATTGTCAGTCTAGGAACTTGCTAGCTGTAGAGCTACCTGCAATGACAGCCATGTTCTGTCTGGGAACGTTTTGGCTAAAATATACTGTACATTTGTGTTAGGGACTGCAAGTCATCGACATTATTATTAGTACACTTTTGTTAAAATGTAAATGTAATTTACTAGTGTGAGAACATTCCTGCCATCCAGTTATTTACAATATTCACAGTTCATTTTTACTCTAGCTTGAAAGAAAGGAAAGAGGCTGTTTTTGCTGTAAATCCCAACATCACATTAATTTTGTTTACAAGATAGTTTGGCATCAACCCAAAATACTTCTGTTGATCTGGATTCCTTAAATTATCAGTGGGTGTTAAAAGAATAATAGTGAATATCTTGAGTAATTTACTGATGTGAATGTAAACAATTAATAGAAGCACAATGATAACCAAGCGTACTGCTCAGAAAATGTACCCGGCTAATTATCACTGCTAAATAAATTTTGTTCAATGTCTCTCAATATATAGTATATATGTATGTATTTTTATATTCATTTCTTACAGAAGCCACTCCTCTCTTGCCTACTTCCTCTTTAGCAAATAAAGGTAGAATTTCAAGTCAGCGACTTGATCAACAGGCTTGACAATACTGAAAAAAATCATAATCAGAAACAAAGCAAAGTGGTCAGCACACTTTTCACTTGGAAGCTTCTGATTGGTTTCTCAGAATTCTCAAAACTTTAAGTAAATTCCTTGTCTAAAGATTCCATGCTAAAATGGAAATAGGGGTGAGAGAGAAGGAACTGCTGTGAGAAAGTAAATATAAATTGAGATGAGCATAAGTAAATATATTGGAAAATCATTTAGCAGTGACAAAATGAGGAGTAGGAAGAAAGGCAAATAGTTCATCAGAGCATTTATCCATAGTAAACTGCTATTCTATTGGATATATGAGTAAGCCCTTACTGTAGTAGAACACTTGTTATTCCACACATATTGTTTTTTTACCTGTATGAGAAATATGAAGCACCTTTGCTTACAATCAGTTACATTTTCTCTATGGAAACTTTTAGGATGGGTTGTAATACTGTTCTCTAATAAACATCATCTTACTTTTTCTATATGCACTATAGCTTTAAATATGGAACTACTGCTTGCATGATTTGCGCTGATAAATCACTATCTTTTTGCTGTGGAAAATCTAATTCATTCCAGTTTCTGAAACGGGAGAAGGATCATTTTATACAGGCAAGGAAATCATCTACTCCCACAATCTTTAAAGATTTACATATCTAGGTATCAAAGTTTTCTGCTTTGTGTTCTTCAGAAGACACGCACAGTATACATATTAAGGTATTACAGATACATCTCCTCAATTATTTAGGCATTAAAGTTTGCTTCTTTGTGTATAATTGGTACAAAAACATTCTAGTTAACATTCAGGACGCTGGACGTTGTTCTCCTATGTCAGATGAAGAAGAAGGTCAGATATGGCTGTCCAGACTGCAAATTAGCTATTGGTATTTATAGAAATTCAAAAGGTATGGACTATGAACATCAGTATTTTTTTAATTTGTATTTCCACTGAACTAATACAATAAGTTAGTACAAAATCAAGGAAGCATCGCAAATTAAAACTCATATTGTAAAGGATCAATTGGTATGCCATAATAACAGAACCTTACTTTTTGTGATGTATATATTAAAAAGGGCTGAAATGCTTGTTCTTACAAAAAAAAAAGATGTGTTGGGAAGCTTGATAATGGGAGGTCTGCCATTTCTCTGAGATGCTTCAGTCAAATCTAAATCCAGTTCAAACATTAGTGTTTAGTCTTCCCAGATATACACAGGTGGCTGTATTACTGCTTTCTATGGAAAAGATTAGATGTGACTAAGCCAGTATAAAGAAGTACTGCAAGTTAAACAACTATTAAATGATTTATTTATTTTAATAACATTCAACGTTTAAGTATCTCTCAAAAATGTTAGGTGTTCAGTAGCTGAAATACCCCCACGATACTTGCCTTTTGATAAAAGGGGCATTTTTTTTCTAGAAGATTTGGTGTGTGGAGGAAGTAATGCAAGTTACATTTCACTTCCTGCAAGCACAATAAATTGTTGTAGTCTAAACTGCAGTATTATACTACTGCAAAGCAGACAGGGTCTGGCAGATACAAATGTTATCTTTCATTATATGTAATTTTCAAGATTATTTATCTATACTTAGGAAATATAAATACAATTATATGGTTTCTAAAGAAATAATTCTGTAATATATTATTTTAAAATGTAAATCGTTTTAGGTTATTGTGTTACACTGATGCTCTTCCTGCTCTTTGAAAGAAGCATGGGCAGACCAATCAGAAATGACTACATTATTTGCAGATTTCGGAACAGTGGTACAAACTCATTGAAAGAACACAGAGGGAGCATTGCGATTGGTGGACGCACTGCTCTATGCTGCTGTGTGGGGATGGAGGTTACGTTACAGCAAATTTGTGTAAATGACGAAAAATGGAAAACTGTTTACAACAAATATTTAAAAATGATTGGGGATTGGAATTCCTCCAAGGATTCCCACAAGGAGTATGTATGGGGGATTATTCAGCATGCTGTCCAATACTCTATGCTAATGCTACCCTGAAATAATAAAATCACCTAGACCAGACGGACATTCTAATTCTGTTTTTGGGTGTGCTGCAATGAAAGACAACCTAAAATAATAATCTGGCACTAATAGACTGTAATTATAGTTCCACTCCCATTGCCTATTATCAAAATAGTCAGTAATATTTTGATTCAGCATTGTTTTTCCACAGGAATTTGCTTGTAAGAACGGTTTTAGTACTTAAATTCACACATATAGCTCAATGTCACACTTCCCTAGCACATTCACACCAAATAAACCCTGCACCTTACTGAACACCTATGGAGTTCACATTCACAACACAAGTCCCCACTCCCAGTACCTACATTCACAGCACACCAGTTACACTCTACTGACCCACTCTCCTGTCACTCACATTTCTACCCAACCTCAAAACTCCCTTCTGATACTCACAGAAAACACTACAGTCCTAATACCCTACAGAGCTCACATTCACAGCACAACAATCCATCTCCAGTCCCCTTGTTACTTGTTCAAGTGCTCTTATTCAGGCTTATAACACAACAATTAAAGGGAAACTAAAGCCTGAGAAAGATTACACCTAAAGATAACATATCTTGGGCATTGGTTAACTTTTTCTTTACCAGCAGTTTGGGATTCCATTTCATCATGTAAAATAACTTACGACGATGTTCTTCTTTAAGGGGTGGGGGAGAGTATGAAAACAGTGCGCAAGGTAGTACGTCAAAAACATATTCCACTGGATTTATTTGTTGTTACTATTTTGCAGATAACTATATAGTCAGAACACACCTACAGTATACTTTCCTATTGCACTCCTCCTTCACTACAAAAGAACTTGTTTACACTGAAACACTAGCAGAAACAAGAACTTCTCTCCTACAGGTTATAATTAAAATTCAGTTTATACTTGTTACAACATCAGTGCAATTTTACTGCTACTGCTTCTAAGTAGTTCCTGCAATGCAACAGTAGTGCTTCATTGTTTCTCTACCTTTGGGAATTGTAAAATCACACAAAAGCTGGAGAATATGCACTAAAATTTCAAGTGTAGATATACATGTGTAATGTTAGCTCCATTTAACGATATAACATAAAGAAATGTTGTTCCAAGAATTAAGAGTTTTGTAGCACTTACCCGCTACATCAAGTGACTGTCGCTGTTTGAGATACCATTGTAAACTTAACTCAAACTTACAACATTAATTTTGTTTAACGGTCACAGAAAAAAATTTATTAGTCATTTAGCAAGTGCTGGATTTACAAATCAGGATCTTATAGGAACACAATGGGAGTTATTTAACAAAGTCTGAATTGTTGTGTAATGGTGTGAATTCACCACTTCCCCATATTTGGGTATTCAGCAAACTCTGCGATGTGGAGAATGCACCAGCTAACGACAGTCACACAGTACACAATAGACGACTACTGACGTTGTCGCGACTTCACTATGGGAATACTGACGCAGTCGCAAATTCGCTATGGGAATTTTCTGTTTAGTGAATAAGGAGTAGAGAATCAGAGCATAGCAGCCCGAAGTGATGAGAATTCACTTCGACAGCCGAATTCTCACTTTGATAAATAACCCCCAATGTGTGGTCTTAAGCCACACCCACTAACTGACCACACCCCTTTATGTAAATAATCACAGGCTAAATTATGCAGTGAACTGAAGTGATTAGCTATTTGACTCACTATTTTATGTATTAAAAATGCCTAATTCTTTCTTCTAGAAGAGTCAGCTTATGAAAGTAGCATGGATACATGATGAGAGTGGAGTTTGAGGTTACATGCAATGTATTTAAATACCTTCATTTATTTTGCAAGATTGTTCAGTCTAACAAGCCAATCAGGCAGCATCTCATCACAATACACAACAGCCAGTAGACTAAATTATTGTTTCAGTACAAAAACTCTTTTATCAAAAGTGAACAGAATAAAGGGGATGGGAAGTCAATAACATTTTTTGAAGTGTTATTATTCATGACTAAACAAACATTTGTCTACTATGTTGTTATTTCCATTGTTCTTTTTATTGTGCTGTTATTAAAGGACTCCTAACACCAGACAAAGAAATTTGCTGGCATGGCAGAGAGAAGGTAAAAATATAAAGTACCAGTATATATCCTAGCACACTCCTTTTGGAAAATTAAGTTCTGGGATCAGGCATGGTCAAGAGTCCACTTTAGAATGTAAATAAAACTAGATGCCCTGCCATTGTTTAATGGAAGGTATACTATTTATTTAGCAGAGCAGCACACATGCAACATTTCAGGGATGGCATCGCCCTATCTTTATCAGTACCAGTGGACTGGAGGGGTTCTGTAGAATCCATCACAGAAATTATATCTGTATGACCACACTACTGGTGAAATCTGCCATTTTCCCCCCTTCTACAAATAAACACGTGTGCAGTTTATTCTTAGTTTTCGCTTCTAGATAATTCTTATATGCCCTTTGAGCCCTATGGAATAAATAAGATGATAGGGAATTATGCATTATATATTTCTCCTCGATAACTCTACCAGAGCTTAATCATCTTTCTATTTGGAAACATCCTAAACTACCATAATTTTTACTCGTCTGCCCTCTGTGGGCCTTATTGACTAAAGGCCGAATACTCCCGTAAAACTCTGAATTCACATCTATTTGCCACTGCCCCATGTTCACTTATTGACCGAACTCTGTGATGTGGCGAATACGCGACCAATTCATATCAAATCTATTCGCGACTGCATTGTTACAATATAGAGAAATAAAAGAATCAAATTTTTAGTCTGAAAGCTGAAGTAATTCCACATAGATAACACGTACTGGTATGTGATGAATAATTGCCTAGCCAACCCATTTCTTTGTAAGGGATAGTATTTTCCCTCCTGTTAAATGTATCTCCTGGAGACAAATAATATGTGTGCTTTGTTTCTTAACCAAATCCTAAACCAAGCAATGTCACTGAGAGTCAATAAGGGCCCACGCATTCCAGGCTGAAACAGTTAAATCACAATTTAGGAAATAACATTCTTGCTGGAGACGGATAAAATCTTAAGTGAAGTCCGACTGGTAGGTTCTGAGCCTATTGATTTATAACTCCTCTACTATTAATTAGCTTGTTACTACTATCAATCATATTGGGTCTACTATCTACCTGCTGCTTTTGTCAATCAACCTGCTGCTATTGTCAACCAACTCTCTGCTAATGTCACTGCTACTATCATCCATAGAGGTTCTAAAATGTGTTAATCTTACATAAGGAAGCGCGCAGTTTAAATGTTTTAAGTAACTTTAGGAAAAGACCAAAAAGAGTAAGCAGAGGATGCCAGAGTCAATATGTGACTCATGATAATATAGGTCAAATAAATGTAGGGACGAGTAGGACATGTTCCCTTTTCCTCCTTGATCCAGTACCACCTGCTTGATTTCCTCCCATGCTTTACTTGTTGCCAGGTGTTTCTATTTCATTTAAAAGGGCAGCACTAACTTAATAGTTTAATACCTGCTGCAGAGAAACGTAGAAGGATCCTTGTCCTCCCTTGGGCCTGTGGGGGCACAGATTAAATAAATAAATCTGCAAAGCACCCTAATTCATATATTGAAGGGTGAACATGGCCACTACTTAAATAAAGAGAATACATGAACAGTCTGCTTTGTTTAGGTCCAGCATCCATGATCAACTTCCAGACAGAGGTCAGTGCATCACTTTTACTCCTATGATCCTCAGTGCTTGCATCCTCTTACTGAGCCAGTGTATGAATTATACCTCTTCAAGAGACATCACATACAGCCAGTGTTTGGGAGTGCCTTGGGCTGGAATCTTATAGCTGCAGCTCATTTCAGGTTCTCCATAATTAATTTGATACATGTATTCTGTGCTTTACTATCCTATTGACTTACATGATTATCCTATATTATCCCTAAAGAAATGATTACTATTTTTTTCTGCTTTATATTAAATGTCTCCGACACCTATCTCTACTAAACCACACTGGAAAGCAACACAGTTCATGATGCTCAGATCTATCAGTTCTCCATGAGGATCCAACCCAGAGCGTGAGATAATCTGCCAGTCCTGCCGGTCTGGGCACAACCAGAAAACACCAGAAAAATTAGACAAAGCTACAAGATTCAAATGCACAATTTGGTACAAACAGTCACACCCGTTTCCCCATTAAGGTGAATAAAATTCTATGTGTCCTTTATATAACATAAGCCATTTCCAGGTCTGAGGCATTTATAAAGGTAGTCAAATAAGCACATATTGTCCTACATGTTTCCAGTACTTGATGTTCATCAACTTATAGTACAAGAACAGCATTTCTTAATAATGTAAATGATGTGCACATATTTGTCCTGGAATACTGTTTTAATATGAGATCTCACAGTAACTCTACTCCACCTCTCATTAACCCTGCTTAAGGTGTTAACTTAGATCCTCCAACTAAACAGCCACACCTATCAAGCCATTTCCCAAAACAAATCTATATAAAGTAAAATATCCTGAACATGGGTGTGTGCTTTTTCTATCAACAGGTGAAGTCATCCTACTACAATTACCATCCTTCTGTTTGCATATCCTGAAATGGCACGCTACACCCAAACCAAGTCTGCCTATCTTGTGACTTTCCAATTGTCAATGAACTACAAATTCCAGCAACTTTCACAGGTAGTCTGGACTAGAGAAATAACTGGGGATCTAATATGTTCTTTGTACAAAGATAGTTCAGTTAAAGCTTCTCTGGAATTCTCCTAGACAGTAAGCCCTTGCATGGCATTCCTTATGTCAGTATGCCAATACCTATAACAGCTCATATAATGACACAGATCAGGAAAAGGGCAGATGAATCGTGTATCATCTATTTGCCTACCTTCATGGATTTTAGGAATTTTGAAGTTGTGAAATTTAAACAGTAAGTGTTACAGTGCATTTGTGGAGATACAAAACCCAATATTTTATTAATAAATTTGAACACCTTCATGGCACGTGCACTCCTATGCAAAGTGTTATGAGGTAATTTTATAATGGTGTCCTACATCTTGTAAGACAGGTATGATCATGTCTTCTGGGATACCTGGAGCCTCCTTGATTAAAGTCTGAATAGTCGCATAGAGCTGTGAATTTGCGTCTATTGTCCACTTCCCCATGTTCGCTTAATGAGTAAAGTCTGTGAAGTTGCAAATACATGACCAATTTGGGCGACTACGCGAGTTGTTAGCTTACGAAGCTCTTCGCATCATTTTGCGTGCATGTGCACAGGTACTGCTACTATTGACTAAGAGTATAAAACCTGAAGCAGCAAATCATTACCTTTGATCTGTAGTGGTATCTTATAATACTGCTGGTGCTAGTATCTCTGTCTGATTGTTTATGTGCTAATGAAACCTGACTCATCATCACACATGGTGTTTGATTGGTTGGGGAATGTCACATGGTATATTTAACTGTGGATATCAATGAGGCATACTCACAGTACTGATTTTTACACATGCTCTGTAAGAAGTCAATGCCCAGGACACCAACTTTTTGAAGAAGGGGTGGAGCTGAATTGCTACAAAGGCTGCCATGTACTTGTGAAATTATGCATGCAGAAGAAACAGAAATAAACAAGCAAGTGGCTTGGTAGGGAATGATTGTGGGTTTATTGTGTAGCTGGCATGTATGCTAAATGAACAAATGTGATTTAGGAGACTTTAGTTCATTTTTATTCATAAAATGTGCCACGCAGCTACTGATTGGCATCGTAACATGAAACAGATAGGTTACCTGTGGTCCAAGAAAAGAAATTTCCATTCAAGGCTGTGTCTTGATGTGAATTCTTCACATGGTTCCTCAACATTGCAAAGTTCCTATAAAGATTAAAACATATGAAAATGCTCAGTTTAAGCACAAATTACCAAAATATTTAGGCATTTGTACACAATGCTATATCCTGGATGTAAAATGAGTAATAAAAGTAATGAATAGGACTGTCATGAAAGAATTAAACCAATGCTAGTAGTATAATAATGACTACTGCATGAACTTTCCTAAACACTTCATATTACATACTTAGTTTTAGCAAATATATGTGTAAAAAAGACAATAAACCCCCCATTATCAGTCTTAAAACAAGTATATGGACACCAAAGTTAACAATGCAAAATTATTTATATTGTTATTACAGTTGTAACCTTTCTTAGAACAGATTAGTACAAAGCAATTCAGAGGGAGATAGTTTTAAATGTAATATTCTGTGAGGCATTTCTGCCAATGTTAATACTGCTGCAATGCTAAAACTCACCTTTAGAAACTGAGGTGTCACTAGTCGAACAGTTGCAACCAGGCATATCTGATCCTCGTTACCTGCCCGAAACGTCCTTGCCACAGCTGATTCAAAGCCATTGTAGGAGGATGTAGGCACTGTAATGCAATGTGACAGACACTCACATCAGCACATTTCTACATCAAATTTCAAATGTTGATCATAACATATGTACTTTACTCAGCTATTCGGGCATATACCAATCAATGTGATCTTGCCCCGCAGCTTTTCTTACTACAAACCAAAGCATACTTATCAAAAGGGCAATCATTTACCGAGTTCTAGTATTCCATAACAAAAACCAGAGGCTGATTTTTTATTATTCCAGATCCTCTAGATTCGTGACTGCTAACTGCTGAATGGTTTCTATGTGTTACTAGGCATCTGCATATGAATTCCTCAGATTGTATAATAATCTGATATTAACTGCTATCTTCTTTGGAAGGGCCAGAGAGGGGGTATATTTAAAAGTAATGTATCCCATAATGCTCATATCTGAAAAGTGCATTTAGTTTTAATAGTACAGGGAAAAAAAGGTGTTTAATTGTGCAAATAGTAAGGAACTTTATGTAGCACAGTAGTATTTACAAATAGACAGCAATATCACACTTAAAACAAACTATTTTTCACTTTAACTAGCCATACAACTTGCAATCTGGTTGGCTAATCTAACAACTTTTGAGGGAACTGGGTGTACAATGTTCCACATGGGCATAATATGTTTGAGCAATTAAATTCAGCCTTGTTGGATTGGACTGGAACGGATTTATTACAATAGAAAACAAGTTGGGCCAGACAATTTGTCAACACAGCAATAGAATCTGCCCACTAGCGCCAGCATTTCAAGCAATTCAACTGGCCAGTGAACAAGTTACACAATGGGGTTTTTACAATCCAAACTGTATGCTCAAATTATATAATAGCAAACAGTATAAAGCAATGAAAATGGTCACCCACATTGTGTGAGTGGTCAACTTTGGGAAATGCAATATGGGAAAGCACTATGGTTTTCTTTATGCCTTTGGTTCTAGGTGCTCCAAGACAACCGTATGATAGTTACAGCCTTACTAGGTCTGAGTCTGAAACTCCAATGGCATTAAAGTAAAAGTTATATTACAGTTTATTTCTCTTCATGAGACACTTTCCTAGAGAAAAATTGTACTTGATACACACTCTAGGGCTTATTCATTAAAGTTCAGATTTGCATCCATTTGCCACTTCTCCAATTCTGCTTGTTTATCAAAGTCTGCAAAGTGGTGAATTTGAGTCCAATTTGGAGACTTACAATGACACAAACTCACAGAGCTCTTCGCATCACTTCGCTAATTCAAAGTGGCAAGGTATTGGGTTGATGGCAGGGCTCTGATGTGGTGTAAAGCAAAGTGACAATAAAAATTGTGACCAAGTGACAATATGAACTAGGAATAGAGTGACATAGAAAGGGGTGTAATACTCACTTAATAAAGTTAGTGGGACATTGTGAAGCTGACATCACTGCACTTCAACAGTTGAATTTGCATCACTTGAATTCGTGTTTACAACTTACTACACTGCACTACGCAAGAAAATACTGACGCTGTTTGCTTCTTTAGTAAGGACATCCACCACTTAGTGAATAAGGAGTAGCAAATTTTCGAGCATCGGAGCATAGCGACTTGAATTCACGCAAGTTCACTTCGACAGTCAAATTTAAAGTTTAATGAATCAGCCCCAAAGATGCAGTAGATAAAAGCAGTAGTTTGCTGAAATACTATATGCAGAGCGACTAAACAACATATCTGGTATATGCATTTACACACAAACGTATATATATATATATTTATATATATATAAAACTTACCATTATTACAGAATTTAAATTCTACAACAAATTTTACAAATTCATACATCCGTGGCTCACTGGGATCTAGACTTCCTCTTGCTAAGTGACAGAAAAATTCCACCTGTTTTTCATCTATCAAGAGAAAAATGTCAATATTACATGTAACCAATGGTAACAATCAGTGAGAAAGTGAATTTATTACATTTCTTAAATAATGATGATAATGCTATTTGTACAGCTTCAGTTTAATATAGAATTCTAAGACAATGACTCCATTTTTGATTGGACAGGAAGTTTGTGGATTGTAAAGTCTCTATCAAACTGGATTTTTGGTGCAGCTGTGGTTATTATATGAATAATAATATATAATATAATATATGATAATATATGTTTATATGAATTGAAAGACAAACTTACACAAACAAGCTCATTAAGGTCATGGAGACAAGCTAAGCTGGTAGGGATATTTAAAGAAGAACTATAGTGCTGATATAACTGCCCACATACATATAAAACTACTTTATACTAAGCCAATTGCTACCACAAATAGTTAAAAAAAACATTTAGGGAAGAGTTAATACTTGCTGTTAGCTTGATTTGTGCAGTTCTAATGGAGCTGACATTTTGTCCTCCCCCACTCCCCCTCCCCTTTCCCTCTCAACACAAGAAGAGAACACTGTCTGGCTCTTATTGGTGTAATCAGTGTGTTGACCTTTTGGCCTCACTGGGAAGCAGGAGATTTACAGATTAGA
This sequence comes from Pipa carvalhoi, assembly GCA_021901965.1. Classification (NCBI taxonomy): domain Eukaryota; kingdom Metazoa; phylum Chordata; class Amphibia; order Anura; family Pipidae; genus Pipa; species Pipa carvalhoi. The sequence continues at coordinate 39 of JAKJJM010054958.1, read as the reverse complement.
TAACTTGTACGCAGCCTCACCGTTTACCGTTAGTCCACA